>OMLB01009977.1:1549-31067 GCA_900302555.1 Myripristis jacobus | reverse complement strand
TGTTGTGGCTTCACAAATGGTTTGCTGCATACCTCGGTTGTAACGAGTGGTTATTTGAGTCAAAGTTGATTGTCTATCAGCTTGAATCAGTCGGCTCATTCTCCTCTGACCTCTAGCATCAACAAGGCATTTTTGCCCACAGGACTGCCGCATACTGGATGTTTTTCCTTTTTCAGACTATTCTTTGTAAACCCTAGAAATGGTTGTGCGTGAATATCCCAGTAACTGAGCAGATTGTGAAATACTCAGACCAGCCCGTCTGGCACCAACAACCATGCCACGCTCAAAGTTGCTTAGATCACCTTTCTTTCCCATTCTGACATTCAGTTTGGAGTTCAGGAGATTGTCTTGACCAGGACCACACCCCTAAATGCATTGAAGCAGCTGCCATGTGATTGGTTGATTAGATAATTGCATAACGAGAAATTTAACAGGTGTTCCTAATAATCCTTTAGGTGAGTGTATGTGCTCACCAAATTTCATGGCAATCCACGCAGTAGATTCCAAGATATGTTGCCTTGCAATTAAGTTTGGAACAGATGGAAGTCAGGCTTCCTTAAGCCCTGTCTGGGCAAGAAGATTGTCAGGTTTTTTAAATGATGATGATGTTGCTAAGTGCTTTTGACAAAGTACTTTTTCATCCTAAATAATAAAGTCAGAGGTATTCTTATATTTTCCCCCTGTATTAATTGTCATAGTTTCAGAATAAAAATGCAAATAAAGATTTAGTTGTGCTGTTTTAAATTCAAATAAGTTTTACAGCATGACATTTTATTGTCTTTTTGTATTAGATTGCTGTGGAGGCATTAACTCTAATGCTGTGCAATGTGAATGCATGACTTGTAAATTAAGTGAAAGTCCATCTTTTAAAATTTTTATTTTGTTTCACAAGACACATGCCCAATTACATGCCTGAACCACCTCAACAACTGGCTCCTTCAATCTGCAGTGGCTCTACTCCAAGCTTCTCTCAGATGTTTGAATTCTTCATACTCTACCTAAGGGGCCCAGCCAGGTGGCTGAACCAAGAGGCTCAGTTTCACAGCTGGTATCAGATCTCATACTTACTACCCCTAGAGGTTGTGACCATAGATAAGGGTTGGTGCATAAGTCAACTAGTCAACTGAGAGCTTTGCCACAAGTGCATTCTGCAGCCACTGCTCCAATCTGTCTTTCAGTGATGACATTCATGGTGACATCATCACCGTAAATATTGAAGTCCCCAGAATTTACATCTCTGTCTAAAGTTACAATTTCATGTTAACCAGCTCAGTTCAAATACTGCACCTTGGAGGTGGAGAACTCCTTAACAAAGCACTTAAAGTGTGTCAGAACTCCACCACAATCAGATAGACAGGGAAAGATAAAACAGTCATTAAGTGGGGGGCACAGGTCAGTCAGTAGTCTGCTTCCCCAGGCTTTAGCCAAGACTTTGTCAGAAACAGCAAGTCCAGTGCATAAGAAATAAAATAGTCATTTTAGATAAAAGTCTTATTGGACAGAGATCATCGCAGCTTGCAGGCAGTGGCATTTGGATGGTTGCACGGAGTCACACCAAGATCCCAGGTCTGACCAACTGAAGGGTTATTAGGATTGCTGAGTGCTGTATTGAACATGTACTGTGTGGAAGTTTAATTTGAAATAGTACTTATGACATAAGACTCGCATTAGTTTGAGTTCATGGTTTGGTGGTGGCTAGGTCAAAACTTTGGCAAGCTTTATGCCTCTGTTATGAATGTGTACTCTGTCCCTTTTTAAGTGCATGCTCTTCTAGGATTCAACTGAATGATGTATGCCTAAATGAAAGAATGCAGTCTTCTGGGATATGGTTAGGTGTTTCAAAAATCAATTATGTTTCTACAGTCTTTAAAAATATGATTTAGTAGAAGATGTTTTGGAGAGATTTTGAATTCATGTTTGATTCTTGATGGTCTTGTGGCAAGTTAAGTCGAGAAAGAAACTAAAAACTCTGTTCAGAAATGAACTTATGGAAATGAAGTATTTGATCATTCAGAATAATCTGAAGCACTTAAAAATGTTTTTAGAGTGGTAATGAGCATGATGTGCATGTGCATTGCAAGAACCTGAATCTGAATCATGAGTATTTCATTTTAACATGAGGTTACATACAGAAGCCTTTATTAAAAACTTAGTATTCACATAAAATTGTGAATTAACAGGAATCCATGATGCGTCTGAGGGAGCTAAATCTCATGACGTTGCTTATTCCCATCTCTCTAGGGGTCCTGTACTCTCCTGGCCTCAGGTACACCATCCTGCCCCGGTAGCTGGGCTGCTCGTACATCAGCCAGTGGCCGTCCATCACATTGCAGGACTGGCAGTCAGACATGCGGAAACGATCCATCATGTTGTCACAGTCTTCCATCAGCTCATGCATCTGGCCTCCGAAGTTCTCCCTCTCATAAATTCTGATCCTGAACTGTCCCCTGTGCTGTAAAGGAGAACAGAGGGGAGTTAGAGGGGAAAAACAAAACGTCTTGGATACTCTTGCATTATCAGACATCATCTCTTGCATTGTTAGATATCTTCAATCTACCTCCTATGAGTTGATTTTTTTTAGTGTCATTTGCTTAACATTTAATTAAATTTGCTTTTATTTGGTGTACACACTCTTCCTCTAGCCTAGAGCCAAACCCCATGAATTGAAATCGCACCAGTGGCGATTCATGAGAACTGGTTCTGATGTCCTCAGAGTGTCATTACTGACATTTTTGTATGCCTTAACCAATTTGTTCCTGTTTTACCAGTGTGCCAGTGTAACAAGTCCAAGATATTAACTCAATGTTATATACCTATTCTGTGACATTATTAGATTTGAAGGGTTTTGGATTACCATGGGGATCATACGACAGGACCTAATGCAATCACTCATGCCCATACGCTGGTAGTCAGAGTACTCTCCTCTCCTGGCAAAGTACTGGTTTCCCATGAAGTTGGCACGATCGTAGACCATAAAGCATCCGCTCTCCACCCTGCAGGAGTTGCACCTGCTCAGGAAGGAGGTCAGCTCAGGACAATCAGTGCTGGTCTCATAGGAACGACCCTGGAAGTTCCTGTCCTCGTAGAAGATGATCTGTGAGGGATGGGAGGAAAAATAATTTGATTATTGAATAGTCACTGAATCTCATTCTAGACAGCTCTCAGGTGATAGATCACCCCCTCAGTTGGCCATATTGAAGGTCCTCAGGTCAGAAAAGCATGTTTTCAAATGTATGATTCAGCCTTCAGCCAAAGGATATGATTTATTCTTGTGACATTTTTGCTGTAAACCGATCATTTATAGCCTGGCAAATTCAAAATGCAATTCCATTACTTTGTTCACTACATGAAACACTGTCTGGGCTCTGACTGGGTCTCAGATATCCAGGCCATGGTTTTCCAAGGAGATGTTTCTTCAGTTGAACTGAAGAAGCTTCTTGGATGAGAAGTGAAAAGTCTGCTAGGATCTACAAATAAGTGCAACTGACCTTGATTCAACTCTCCTTGAACTGTGTGGGCATTGCTGGATTCAAACTGGAAAAGCGGGTAGCAGCAACAGCCATTTACAAAAAAGCTAAAACACAGGTTAACTAAGCTGACATGTCTCAAGCTACAGCTCAGACTGGTTGAGAGCGGAGACTAAAGGCATCTACTGTCACAGTAACCTAATTAACCAAAAACTAATCTACACTATCAAACTACTCCACTTTACTTAGAGCATTGCTGATGCGAGTCACACAAACACCACAACAGTATCCATCCCGGTTACATTTGTGCACAGCTCTATTGCAATGGACGTCCATGATGGCTGCAGACATGGCTGCTGGGACGTTTGCCATGCAACCACAAAGCCTCCCTATAACCACTATAATCATTACAGATTTAATTAAACATTTACAGCCTAGCTTACCTTCCCCATGGTCATGAGTAGATGTTGCGTATCGTAATCGTAATAGTACAGCTTATGCACCATTCTGGGTACTTTTATACATGGCTAACATTCAAAGAATCTCTTATCTCCATTGTGTAAAGCCCTGACTGGACAGTACAATATAGGGGCCCCAGTATACTGACACTCAGCTTGTGATAACCATTGTGTGCAGGTGTGGTTGGTCCCTGCTATTGTCCATTTTCAATGGTAGAAAAAAAGAAAATTCTCATTAGCACAGTGATCTCTGCTACATAGCACATATTGATGGCAGCACTACACATACAGTACACTTTTAGGTAAACATCTTTATGAACAACTAAAATACAGTTGCATGAGCAGATACATTATTAAGGTTGATTAATTGGCCGAAATGTTGCATGTGATGAAGCTGTGGACATTTTTTGTTTCATATAGTGAGCATAATTGCCTCAGTGAGATTAGATACTTGTCAGTGGTTTTGATAAGATGTCCAGACCCGTATGAGTTCCTCATTACATTCTTGCAGCTTGACCTCTGCTTGGCCCCTGAGAGGGACATGTGGCAACGAAGGAGAACTGATGAAAGAGGTTTGGTGATGCAACAATAGCTCCTCTGCAAGGCTCCCATGTCCAAACATCTTGTCGGGACATTATGTTGGGTATTGGGTGTGAGCAACTGCACACACTGATGTATTGCAAACAACATATCCCTTTTATGAATTCATATATGTAGTGACAATTAAGTGGTAATGATGATAGATGAGGTAGGAAGTATTGTACAATTTCATCATAATCTCCCCCAAAATAACCACCCTAAAACAATAAAGTCAATAATTTTTTTTCCAGTAGATTGACAAAATTTCTTAGTGTGGCATGGTCTGACTCTGCTGACATCAGTAAGAGTGAGCTGATGCAGAGGGGCTCAGGGGTCCTAGTGGTCAGCTTGCGCTTTAAACTCCAAGGGGTATTGAGTCTCTAATACTATAAGCACTGAGGGGGCCGAGGGCCCTAGTAGTGAGCTCACATTTTAAACACTAAGGAGCCCAGGGGCCCCCACATTATACAGTATGTGCTGAAGGTTTTGGGGGGGGCCCAGTGGTTAGCTCACATTATAAGCATGCAGGGGCCCAGCGGTCAGCTTCTGATCTGCACAATGAGGGACCTGGGGAACTTTCTTTAGGAGCCTTAGAGGCCCCTTGGTGGTCCTAGGCCCACCAGCCTGGTCCATAATCCAGCTACGTCAAAACCATGAAGTTAAAGCAATATTAAGCAATATTTTGTGCATTTTTTTTCTTTTTTGAGTAAAATGAAGTGTACACATGGGACAATAATCAGGTTTCCCCAGGAAAAATCTAGGTGTCTTAATCAATCAAGCCAACTTAACCTCATTTATGGAAACCGGCTTTCTCATTTGAAAAATCAGACAGCTGCTGGTAAGTGGCGAATAATTTGATTGCATGTAAACACAGAAATCAACTTCTAAGCTAGCAAGGCATACTCTACAAACATTTATTCAACCGACAGTCGTGACAGAAAGATATGATTACTGTTGATTAGAAGTCAAAATAGGATTGGTATAGTTTAAAGTTGCTGCGAGTGAAATGTGGATCTTTGGAACTTTGGTGCCCCCTTGTGTCCCTTATTGACAGTAGAGTGCGTCGGCCATAGACTCACCATGTAACGGGGCTTTCGCACGCGACACGGCAGTGACAGCCTTGCACCGTGAAACCCATTATTCCCTATTATTGCTTTTGCATTTGACAGATTTTTGATGCAGTGAGCAAAACTGACATGCAGCGCCAGCACCAGATGGATTGACCTTATGAAGCAAATACAAATACAAAACTTGTTTACTGACATAAAAAAAATACAAGCAAATGACAAATCCAGTTATTGTTATAGTGGTATGCATTTCACATCATTTTGCCCTGTATTTTCACATGTTGATTTTCCTCATATACTCAGAAAAGTACATGCCTTTTCTGAATCTGTCTCTTGTCATTATTGCAATTTGCATTCATGCATTCATTCATTATTTTGCTGTTAGCCACGCACATATAGCCAGCAAGGGTAGCACACTTTCCAGGCAGGTAAATGCATCTCAGTTAAAATGTATCTGGGTGGGTGCTAACTAAGATTCTGTCATGGTTACATTTCTGCACTTAATGTATGTTATCGTTATCTAACTTAACATTTCCTGAGTCTTTGTATTCCTTATTGGCTCTTGTCTTACATAGGTATGTTTGCTGTATGACATTATTCTTAAGAATAATCTTCCCACAGGGATTATCTTGTCTTGTGTTTTTCTATCTCATCTAATTGCTTGTAAAACTATATTTAGGGATATGCAAATATATGTAAAATGTATAAATAGGGATGATGAAGCTGATCGGACACAAAAGAATCTTTACTGTGAAAACATTTGTGGCAAGTAATTTTATTTTGGGCATCACAGGTCTTTAAAGATAGAGGTAAATGCACAATGCTTGATTTGTGACGTGCAGCTGGAGCTGGGATCACATGAGAACAATGCATAACTGTCAGGATTCAATTTAACACATCCTTTCTTTTCGTTAATCAAGAGGTAAAGATTCAAGGGAGAAAACAAAAACGTGGTGGATCTACAGCAAACCCATGCCTGACACTTGATAGAAATATTCCAGTCTCCCAGCTGTACTAGTAAAAGATAATACATTCATCCATAGCAGAGGGTTCAGAATACAGTGTGGAGCATAACAGTGTTCCCTCTATTTACCTCCCACTTGGTGACAACTTGTCAATAAAAGAAAGGAACTGCTAATTAAAAGTTATATTGATTTATTAAAAATCATCAGAGAGTTTAAAAGGATTCTGTGATGCGCCTGATAGAGTTGAACCTCGCTTCCTCGCTGGCCAGCTCTCTGAGATTCCTGTACTCTCCTGGACTGAGATACAACATCCTGCCTCGGAAGAAAGGCTGCTCAAACAGCAGCCAGTAGCCGTCCAGCACGTTGCAGGATTCGATGTCGCACATGCGATAGCGATCCTGGATAGACTCGCAGTCCTCCACCAGTTCGTGCATCTGGCCTCCAAAGTTCTCCCTTTCATAGATCCGCATCTTAAAGGGTCCCCTGTGCTGGAAGGAACAGATAACAGGAAAGACAGGATATTGCAAATGCACACAACAACAATATATTTGCATAAACTTAATATATTTGCATAGGTTAGTGCTGTGATGCAGAAAGCAATTTAAGAGCTGCATGTGTGGCAATAAAATAAGATACTATCCTTGGTAGATGATAACATGAACCCATATTTACCACTGGGACAATGCGGCAGGACCTAATGCAGTCACTGAGGCCCATTCGCTGATACTCGGGGTACTCCCCCCTCCTGAGGAGGTACTGCTGTCCCATGTAGTTAGGCTGGTCATAGACTATGAAGACCCCGCTCTCCACCTTGCAGGAGTTGCACTGGCTCAGGTGAGAGGAGATCTCAGAGCAGTCATCGTTGCACTCATAGGAGCGCCCCTGGAAGTTTCTCTCCTCGAAGAAGATGATCTAAAGAGAGAGTGCATTTGAAAATCTCTTGAGATTCACTTTCAAGGCAGTGCTGTGATTGTCCTGTAAATTGCATGGAAGCACTAATAATATTGCACACAGTTTTTGGGCAAATATGTTAACAGACTGAGGATTCTTAAAATGAAATTGCAGGCTGCAAAGAGGCTCTATGTGCAGGAAAGTCTCTATCAGAAACTACAATCTTTATTACCTTTCCGTTCATGGCCGCGATATTTGATATCTGTTGTTCTTCTCACTGCCGTGCTGCCTTTTATGCATGATGTGACATCAAAAGAATCTGCCCCGCAATTGTATGAAATAACTGAGTCAGCTCAACAATACAGGCATACCCTACTGTACTACAGTATGCATCAAAGCCATGCAGACTGCAATCATCTAGCTAAAATTATAGGGCTGCAGAATTTTGCCTTGCAGAAAGTTGCTGTAAAATTACATTTACTTATTTGTGTCATTAATATTCAGTATTTAATTGGACTCTGCATTTGCAGAGAACTATAAAAGAGAAAGCGAGTACATAATAATCTAGCCAATTTAACCCTGTAAATCAAAATAATCTAGATCTAGATCCCTAGATAATCTAGATAATCTAGATCCCCCAAAGTCTCACTGCCTGCTGGTCCCATTGGTTTCTTCATCATCGCTGCACAGCCGAGCTTTGTGCAATCCCACAAAACCTCATTTTAAGTTTTAGTGGATCTCAAGGTTTGCAAAGACACCAAATATGTGAAATCTGAAATATGTATAAAATGATGCACAAGACATGCATTTTCTATTTGATGTAATGCTGCAGCCATCCTTGCATTTTGCACTGCTGCAGACATTGCAAAGCTGATGTTCCTGGTGGTGCACAGTTGACCTTCAGTGATGCACTTTGTACTATTCTACTGGAATACAACTGGAATTTCTGCAGTTTCTACTGGAATTGCATATTTGAGATTTTAGCATGGCTTCACCCACTCTATGACTGTCTCTCATCCTGTTCTTCTTTGCACAGGAGGTTTGGCTGCACTCTATTTGTACAACACTTACACAGGCAGCACACCACCTAGGCAGATAATAAAGCCGTAATTCCTTTTTCCTAAAAGCAGCAGCACTGTTGTGTTTTGAAGACTTGAAATTGGGAGTGAAATGCTCCCTCCACCAGGGAAAATAGTCCCTGGAGAACCATTTGCTTTACAAAGCCAGTTATCAGTGCTGTGCTAACAGGGGTGCCGCCAGGGATTTTGGGCCCCATGAAAAAAAATCTTATTGGGCCCTTGTATACCCAGCCAATAGGCAGACCTTTTTTATTTCAGGCTTTTCAAGGGCCCCCTCCCCCATTGTGGCCCTGGGTAATCAGTCCCGCTTCCCCCCCACTACGACGCCCCTGTGTGCTAAGATGATAAGGTTGATGTTTCAACCAAAAATAGATTTGGTTGTAGATTAGTCATTTGAGTTGCACCAAACAGATGTTAATTAATGAGAATATGGTTCCAGAGGGCCAGAAGAACATATTTTTTTCTCAGTGCATTGCGTTTGACTTGGACCCTCATAGTGCATAATGGTGATTTGTCAGAATTGTGAAGGAAAAAGTTACCTACACATGCTTAAGGGTCTATTGTGTAACTTTATATCATCAGTTATATTTGATATATTTCCCAAGATCCCCTTCAGCCTCTGATCGCTCTCTGCAGAGCGACACAGGCGCTTGCACCTTCAGATATTCTTAAACTGTTACATTATCATCATTATAATATGTCCAATACATTATTCGCCTTTTTGTTGTAGTCTCTTCCTTAACCTTGTCTCATCAATTTTTTCTTCAGTTAAAGATTCTGTAGGTAACTTTTTTCCCTCACAATTTTGATAAACTATGCCATCATACACAGTGGGGGTGATAGAAGGCCCCATGGAGGCCACATTTTTTATTCTTTTTAATATTAATACTACATTATTCCTATTTCAACCTCTCAAATTAATGAAATAGTGCCCAGATTTTGCAAACTTTGTGTTCTTGTCTAAAGAAAACATGTCCACTATGCCAAAGATTGGAGCCCCACTGTGAGGTTACTGTGTCCAGGCTGCCCAGAAATTCAGTTGTTTCTCAGTTGAAAAAAAGTGGAGGACATAACATGCCTTGTGGCTGCCACTATCTGTTTTCAACAGTGTTTTTTACGTTTTCCTCTTTATTTGATAGTTACAGGAGACAGAAACAGGAATGGCAGGGGGGAAAGAGGAGATGACCTGTAGCAAAGGGGCCGGGGCCTCCAGGGCAGTGCAACCAGGGCTCCCCAGTTTTAACGGTGTTAATGTGTTTTAGGGTGGATTTTTCCTTTAAGATGGTTCTCTTTCAGTGGTACAGGGAAGCATCAACACAGAGGGAACCTGAAACCATTTGACTGTGAGGCTGCAACTGGCCAACATGCCACCTAGTGGTTTCATAAATCACCACAATGACTGACCCAGCTTTGTGCAAGACATAGCTGTCTGAGTACCTGTTATTAACTGCAATATCATCAATATTTTCATTTGAACAGGTAAAAAAAAACAGAAAAGAATAAAAAAGATTTTCATGAACTCTTCTCTATTTGTTCTCAGTAATGTAGTGTATGTGACCGCAACCTGTTGCCTTTTTATTATATATATAATCCAGTGAAAAGTCTGGTGGCATGGTAAAAAGCAAAATACTGACCAAGCAGCATGTATCAATGTGAGCCGCTGATGTGGCCCGGGATGGAAAGGATTATTATGCACTATACTTTGCATTGTGATCTGTTTCATTGTCTTCTTTTAATCAGTGAGGCTTAGAACGTTCGACATGTTGCAAGGTTAACACCCAGAAACCCGGTCGCTGAAGAGTAAAGACAATCAAAATGGATCAATAACAACTTAGAATTTGCAGAGCTGGCAAACAGACGAAAGCTCAATCAACTGATTAATTAGAGAAAGAGCTGCACTACCATTTACATCAGGACGTGAGCTGGCAGTATGTGTTCATGCATAAACCAGCTCATTTCATAGGTAATTACCTTTGTTTAAAGGGGTATTACGTCAGGTTTTTACTCTCTTCCAGCACAAAATTGCCATAACATATCTGAGGGGTTGATCAGTATCAATGATTCAATGATGCCCAAGTGATGATTTTTTTCTTGTCAAAAATCACTTTCCAGTCTTTACTCTGCTTTAGGACAAAAGTTCACAACCCATTCCAGTTTCAAGACACTCCCAGTTACCCACATGCTGCCATTTTCAAGGAACACAACACTGATTTTGAATGTTTGGCTACTACAACATACTAACATTTTACATTGAAACAAACCAGTTTGCAAATCATGCGGGCATTATAAAGATTTCACAACATATAATCAAAATCCCTCCATTCTCAAATTTGAACTTTTAGTTTAAACACCCAACTTATAATGTTCTGCTTCTGCGGCAAACAGTCATAAACCATGAAACTGATAATTGGCTGTGGAAAGCAAGTGTTTCCCTGGGGACTATTTTCCCTGGTGGAGGGAGTGTTTCATGCCCAATTTCAAGTCATCAAAACACAACAGTGCTGCTGCTTTTAGGAAAACTAATGTGGAAGACTTTATTACGGTGATGAAATACTGGTGTGAAGAAAGTTTGAAATCTCTGAAAGTTTATTATCATATTATGAAATACAAGAGTTTGCTTCAGGAAGAGATTAGCAGTGACGCTAAATATCCAGAATCACAAGCTTTATCCTACTCAATAATGAAAGTTGCTATAAAGCCTAAAAAATACTCATTCTCAGCCAGTAAGGTATAACTGGTAGGAAGCTGCATAAAACGGAGGAACTTAGAGTTGACATTTTAAGATTTGGATTTGTGATAGGATGGTGACTAGAACAATCGCATAAAGGAATGTTGATAAGGAAGGCTGCTAAAGCCTCCAGCATTCATAACTGATAAGTGGGAACATTGCAAGCACCAAATGACCCTACATATCTTTAATTTGTTAATGATGGAGGTTTGGCCCTTAAGCATCACACATCTCACCATTCAGTTACATACCAGCATTTAATATCCAGTCTAGACCGAGTCAGTTTGCAAAATAAATGCAGTAGCTGTTTCCCATGAGCACAAAAAGTCTATGCCATAGAAAGCTTTTCCAAAAACTACAAACACAGTGACTGAGGACCCAAAACAATACAAGATGGAGATAAGAAATACATTCTTACATGTTTCATTATGGAGTCAGGCAAACGTGGCTGCCCCAGCCAAACAGCCTTCCAGAATCAGAGTGTGATCACTTGCCTACTTAGAAACTCAAGGGAGGACATTTCTATGAGTTGCTAAGACTTTATGGGGCAGCTAAATATGAAAAAATTCCTTCCTTACCACAGATTGCATCCATTAGGCTATCAAATTTTAAAGTCTTCATAAAATGACACAGTCCTCCTAGACATCTGGAAGCATTTCTTAAATGTTGTGTGAGACAGAAATGTGTTTGAATAGCATATAAAGAAGCCTCGGAGTGTTTCCTCACCATAACAATGGTGTTTGATGGCAAGAAATAGATAAACAAAGGACATACTTCAAAAAGTGATTTTTATTGTTGACGGACACAGATTTTTTGTTATCCTGAATGAGAAATAGCATTTCAGCAAACGTCTGTAATACGTCTGATGGAGCTAAATCTCATGACATTGCTCATGTCCCTCATGCTCCGGTACTCTCCTGGCCTCAGGTACATCATCCTGCCTCTGTAGTTGGGCTGCTCAAACATCAGCCAGTGGCCATCCATCACATTGCAGGACTGGCAGTCAGACATGCGGTAGCGATCCTGGAGAGACTCACAGTCCTCCATCACTTCATGCATCTGGCCTCCAAAGTTCTCCCTCTCGTAGATCCTCATCCTGAACTGCCCCCTGTACTGTTTAAGCAAAACAACACCAAGATGTCAGGACAGGTTTTCAAGATTTGCGTCATTCCAAACACAATTCCTGCACAACAGAGAAACCTCCAGCAGCAAAACTGAGAAAGCAGTGTGAAACCAGAGTTCTTACCATGGGGATCATGCGACAGGAGCGAATGGTCTCCATCGTGGCCATGCCCATCGTCCCCATGCTCATCATGCTTCCCATACGCTGGACATCAGCATACTCTCCTCTCCTCAGGAAGATTTGATTACCCATAAAGTTGGAGCGGTCGTACACCACGAAGCAGCCGTTCTCCACCCTGCAGGAGTTGCAGCGGCTCAGGTGCATGCCAAGGTCGGAGCAGTCACTGCTGCAGTCATAGGAACGACCCTGGAAGTTCCTGTCCTCGTAAAAAATGATCTGCAGCAAATAATACAGTGCATATTATCATCCATCTTTCATTACTCTGAAACAGACTGTAGTTTGCATTTGCTTGCCCTGCATACACAATGCTTGCAATGATAGGGTTTCTATGGTCCTCTTATGTGATAATTAGAGTTTCTGTAGTTAATTTATAAATGCTGTGACGAATGATCATGTATTTTCCTAGTGAAGTAGTGACTAAAATTCAAAGCACTATTTAAATTGGATTTTTAAACACATTTTGTAACTTGAAGTCAAATTCTAAGTGAGTATTTAACAAAAATATAATAAATATTACCCTGCCCATGATGATGGTTTAGGTTGTTGCGGATGATCAAATGGCATGTTTGATGCCAACCTAGTGCCACTTTTATATTGACTATCAGCCACAGATCACCTTGTACACCTTTGTGTGAAACATAATGAGTCATCACAAGGCCCACGTGGGCATGCATTCATTTTTTCACAGCAGTCCTCAATAGTTATTATTGTATGTTGAATGTAGTTTAGGGAGGTCATACCAGAGGACATCACCCGTACACCCCCCACTCTACTAGGTCATGCCAGAAGCAATCATATTTTTCTGAAATCCCTTTGTATGGCATGCTAGAAATGGCATATTTAACATTGAAATGATATAAGGCCGAAGCATTGTTTTGTTTTGTTAAATCCACTGTTTGCTGAATGCATTTAGAGTAATCATCAAGTTCAGCTCATATCCTTGCAAAACAATGCAGTCATCATACCACATAGATTTTTACAGAAGAGAAGAGATATGAATTACATAGGATTGATGAGAATTGAATAAGCTGGAAGCAAACAAAATACCCATATTCCATCCACAATAACTAGAGGAAATTGTGACATACAATAAAGTCTGCCACCCTATAATGCTGCACTGTGTTACAAAATGGAATGATGAGTCAAAGCTTTTGGCACAATACAGGTGGAGATGCTATGGCTGTGCAATGTATAAAAAGGGAAAAGGGTCGATGTTGAAGCATTTGATCTGAGATTAGCTCACAAACATCATGACCATGGGCAGGGTGAGTGAAACTTTTTTCATGTTCCTCTAAGGTAACATCAAATGGCATGATTAAATATGAATATTACAAAACTTCAAATGCAAAGTTAATTCACAAAGTAGAGCACAGTTATTACATGTAAGAGCACAACTAATTAATTCATGGGTGATGTATCCTTTGTAAATCACTTATGGTTCATATTGATCTTTGCAGATCATCTTCTACGAGGACAGGAACTTCCAGGGTCGCTCCTATGAGACAAGCAGCGACTGTCCTGAGCTGACCTCCTTCCTGAGCAGGTGCAACTCCTGCAGGGTGGAGAGCGGCTGCTTCATGGTCTACGAGAGGCCAAACTTCATGGGCCATCAGATCCTCGTGAGGAGAGGAGAATATCCAGACAACCAGCGCCTGATGGGAATGAACGTGAGCGACTGCATCCGATCCTGTCGTATGATCCCCATGGTAAGCAAACAAACTTCCATTTCAGTTTGGCATTTTTGTGACTCCAAATGGCAGCAAGAAGTATGCTGAAGTTCAATAAGGTGACATCCGTAAACTGAACACAGCACATTCATGTTTACCATTCTGGCTGGTCTATCATGCTTCATACCAAAAGAAAGACAAAGCCGAAACCAGAACGTTCTAGAGTTCTGCTTTCTTTGGACGGTGCATCCAATCACTGCTGTTTTAGTTTTGGTTTGTTGCTCTCTCTGAGCAAAAAAAAAAAAAAAGTAAATAAATTTCCACTAAGACGGCTGAATTTTTACATTAATTTCTTGCACTTAAGGCCGTGTGCTATCTTTTTTAATCAACAGCACAGGGGACAATTCAGGATGAGGATCTATGAGAGGGAGAACTTCGGAGGCCAGATGCATGAGCTGATGGACGACTGCGACAACATGATGGATCGTTTCCGCATGTCTGAGTGCCAGTCCTGCAACGTGATGGACGGCCACTGGCTGATGTTCGAGCAGCCCAACTACCGGGGCAGGATGGTGTACCTGAGGCCAGGAGAGTACAGGACCCCTAGAGAGATGGGAATGGGCAACGTGTTGAGGTTCAGCTCCATGAGGCGCATCATGGAATCCTGTTAGCTCAAACTGTGTTAGATGAATGAATAAAGTTGTTTAAATTCCGATGTTTCAATTTCAATTCCAGTGTTTTTCCTTTGGGTGTAGAACAATCATTTTACAAATCATATCATAATTCAGTCTCAGGACGAGTTGCACCTTGGAAAAGTAATTGGTAAGAACATGGAGGCACTTAAAGCAGTGTGAGGTAATCTCTGACGTCCATCAGTGACCAGTAGGAATTACAGCAACACTGATAAAACTTGTCTCCGCCAACGTGCCACCAACACAAGTCTGATAAGTGTGTGCATCTGTGTGTGTACATGTGTTACAAAACAATGTGTGAGACAGAGAACCATATAAAGAGTCATAGGGAGTTGCTGTATATTAATCAGACATCTCAGCAGCAGGTCAAGTAATTGCTGAGGCAGTGGAACTGAGCAACAAAAATGTCTTATTAAGTAAAGTAGAAAAAAAAACACATGTTGTCACAAAACTTCAAATATTCAGTTAAAATGGTCATCTTGGTGGTCTGAGACTAACCACAGAAAAAAAAATCACTTTTTCAAATATCACAAAGTTGCACCAAGGAGGAAAAAATAGAAGATCCACACTCTCACAATAAAGCACATTCTATATCATTACTTAATATTTTTCTCTTGTTTGTCATAGTATTGTTGTAGTCAAAATAGTTAATTGTTAGTTCGAAACTCAAAAAACTGATCGAAACTGATGAATTACCTGGCACCTTTTTCAAGATGAATAAATACTAAAATATATACTTAAATTTGTTTGTTTATAGGCAAACACATCAGATATAGTCATTAATATATCTCTTATGAAATGGTCTGGTGAATTATGCACTATATTGGCAAGCTTCAGGAACTCCTTCATAATCATTCTGTATAGATTAGATGTGTGACATTTGTATTTTTGCAGTAAAACAGGACAAAAAAAACAAAAAAACAACAACAACCAAATGCCGATAACATGGATTATCCCAATACAAAAAAAAAACAAATCCCATTTTTTTTTTTTTGAGGAATTTACACTGCCTTTTTCTTGTTATTTTCTTATTTGAATTGGAAAGTAAATCAGGCAAGTAGCTAGTGTTTGAGACAAGAAGTTTTGCTCACTTTCTGGGCAATGGAGTCCCCAAAACTCAAGCAGTTACCTCTTGCTGCCACTTGGGGTCGCCAGTTGTCACCAGTTGCTGCCACTTGGGGTCGCCAGTGAGTGAAACGGCCATGTGCAAAATTTTAAACCGTGGAGTACTACAGCTGGCTAGTTGTGTTTGGTGACACTGAGAAAGGCAAATAATGTAATTAAATCACTTTAGAAAGAGTTGAATGTGTTAAATTTCTCACTGTTAGATACAGGAAGAAAAATAACTCATAACTTCAAAATATAATTGGAAAAAATTCAAAGCTATAATGCAGCTAGTATAAATGACACTGTAGATGCCTTCAATCAATCAATGGCAAATGCTTGAAAAGAAAACAATGGATAAATACAGTGATTTGCACATGTTTTTATGCTTTTCTGGGAATGTGTCCAATAGATTTCCAATAGGTTACAATGCTTTTTGTCATTCAAATTCCTGAACCTGATGAATAAGCAAGATACTTAATGCTGTATGTTTTACCAACTGCAGACAAAATGCTTTCATTTGGTTTATATTCTTGACTAAAGTATCCATCATTTTTGTTTTGATTTATTTCTCAGGGGAAAAAAACAAAAAAAAATGGACTTAAATATTCTATTTTTGTTTTATTAATACAGGGTGAATTCAGCGGATTAATTTGAAACCTTGTTAAAGTAACAATCCATAAGCTGTATAAGAATATATTGTGTTTGCCAGTGGCATTCTCTGCCTTTTTATGAATGTGTTTGTAGAGGAAGTCTGGTTTCCCACAGTCCGTGCCTCATGAACACTGGTAGGGCTCTGTGTGGGAGGCTGAATAATATGTCTGCCACCCTGACGCCTATTTATGAAAGGTGGACATCAACAGTCCTGGGATCAGGACTGTTGATGTCACAACAGACCAGCTGGGGTCATGAGGTCACAGTTGGATAAGACTACAATGACACAGCTCAAAATGACAGTCAAAACATCAGGAGAGGCTGTACACAATGAGACAGATTATTGGAGACATTTCATTAGTAGAACAAATTGCTAAATGTTCAGTTTCCACAACAGCTTTGATGATAACCATAAATCTAAGATTGTTAATGAAATGTTAATAATATTGCACAACCATACAACTGGCAGTTTTTAAATTTGCATCAAAGGGAATGTCCTGCATCTGTATGAAAATGTGTATAAACTGATAACTGTGTAAAATGTCTGCATAAGAATGAAGCAACTTAAAAAAATAAACAAATTTAAACATAATTGAGAGGCATAAGTCTGTTGTTATCCCATAATGAGACAAACGAATCAACTCTACCTTTCTCAATTGCCTTTGCAAAGACACCTGCAATAAAGTCCACATCAAAGTTTTAGGTGATCTTTTTTTTAAATCAGCCAGGCCATGAAGACTTGCCCTAAAAAATGCACTGTACTGCATTTTTTTTTTTCCTTTATTGTCCCAAGCAGGTTGCTCTGAGGAGACCTTTGCAACATTGCCTTCACTGTTCCAGCATGTCTTTGATACAGAGTCATCATTAGATTGGAACAAAGAGAAATCAAACACCACCAAACCATTTTGCTGATATGTAAATCTACCTCATTTGGGTATCAAAGACTTGCCACACTCTGCACATTTGGTTTATAGATAAATACTTTGATGGGGCTGCAGCAAAGAATGTTTTTTTAGTGCATCCAAATGGGGAAGGTAAGGCAAAACCTTTACAGATAACATGAATGCTATTTTTTTAAAGCCATTTGTTTGTTTAGTTTATGTGTATACACATGAAGTTATCCAGATTTACACTTTTCTTTAGTTTGGGCAAATGCTTACATTGTGCTGGTCTCGTTTGACTGCTCACTCGATTCTCTTGTTTCCTACCAGATAACATTTTTTGAGGAGAAGAAATTCCAGGGCCGCTGCTACAACTGCAGCAGCGACTGTGCCGACCTGCACACTTACTTCAGCCGCTGCAACTCGATCCGGGTGGAAAGCGGAGTGTGGGTGATATATGAGAAACCAAACTACAAGGGTTATCAGTACGTCCTCACCCCTGGGGAGTATGGCGACAACCAGCAGTGGATGGCCTTCAGTGACAGCGTCAAATCCTGCCGCTCCATAAAGAATGTAAGACTCTGGATTCAGTTTGCTTTATGTATTCATTTCAAATAAATGAATAGCTATACCAAAGGTATTGTGTCTCTGTAGGGAAAAGCAGGAAAGGAATGCACAATACTAAAGCATCCAGCACTCTGAACATTGTTAAACCAGCCGACAAACCCAGCAGACAATAGCAAGCATATTTGGCAGCAATTTACTCTGTGCTCCTTTGGTTTTGCTAAGAAGTTTGCCACCAAAAACCTTTTATTCAGAAACCACTAATTGCATCCAAACTCAATCAGCTTTGTTATTCTGTACTGCATACTTATATTCTTGCTAAAATAATAACAACATATTTCACATCTCACTTCATGTTCCAAAAATAACCCTCGAAAGCAAAATGTTGCAAAATTGTGTTGGCAAATCTTCAAGATGCCGAGGGGAGAGCCAGTCATTTAGCCTCTTACTTAAGAATGATGTCCAGGGATGCTGTTTCTTTCTTTCATTCTTTTTTTCATTTCTTATCTCTTATCTATTTTTTTGTAGTCAGGGTAAGCACTGACCCACTATACTATAATAATGTTTTCTTATGTTTGTTCTACCTTTTTATATTAATGAAACACCACATGCTGTTCTTGCGTAGGGTAAACATGAAATGCATCAGTTCCTGTTTTGTTAGGGTTTTTTCCCAGTAAAGTCTGACACAGTGTTTAGAAGAAAAACAGAGTCGCAAAAAAGGATTGTATCTGTGTCAAAAAGTTGTGGATTACTTCTGTTTTTGTCGTGTGTGTTCAGATTTATGGAGATGCTTGGAAGGTGAGGCTATACGAGAGACCTGAATTCGGAGGGCAGATGTCGGAGCTGACCGATGACTGTGCTTCACTTTATGAGACCTTGAAGATGCGTGAAATTTACTCCTGTGAGGTGACCCACGGTGCCTGGGTGTTCTACGAACTCCCTAACTACAGGGGGCACCAGTACTTCCTAGAGCGGGGCGAGTACCGGCAGCACAGCGACTGGGGAGCCACCTCGCCTGGCGTTGGGTCCCTCCGCAGGATCACAGAGTTTTAACTCTGTGTCATCTTTAGCCTTGGCCAGAAAACGATGCAAGACCCTTTCACATGCCTGCTCTGATATGATGTGATATGATCAATAAATAACAAGCAAAACCTGACTGTATTCTTTTGAGGTGCCAACTCAATGAGTTAGATTTTTTTTAAGTTTCATAGGCCATCTAATAATTGGTACACAGAGGTCCAAGAAACAGCAAACGTAGCCGTAGTCATTTGTTGGAGCTATGTTAGATCCTACCTAGATCATTTCTCATACATAAGCTTGTGTTTGAAATCAGTCAGTGGCAAATGCTTTTTACTTTGACATAGCCAGCAATGACGCCAGTGGCTATTTTTACATTCACTGAGATTTGTTATACCTGGGTGAGAATAACCTGGATAGGCTCATTCTTTCATTATGAGAGCCCATGTCTCTTTTACTTCCATAGGCTCTGTAGCATGGAAACATCTTACAGCTTTCAGTTTTGGTTCATGGTGGCTTGGTTGCACCCAAAAATCATCAGTATAGACTAATCAGATTTTCTTATACCTGGGTCAGAATAACCTGGATAGGCTCATTCTTTCATTATGAGAGCCCATGTCTCTTTTACTTCCATAGGCTCTGTAGCATGGAAACATCTTACAGCTTTCAGTTTTGGTTCATGGTGGCTTGGTTGCACCCAAAAATCATCAGTATAGACTAATCAGAGTCTGTCTTGCTGACTACCTTAATAGCCCCTTAAATAAAACATTACCCCATAATGCCAAGTGTAAAATCTGAGTGCAGGTGGCAGAAAACAAAACTTGTGTCCTAATGTCCATGTCCTTGCTTCATCCACTTAAAACCAATGTAGTTGATATGGCACAATTTGATCGTGTGAAACCTTGAAGAAAATTATAAGACGGTTGAAATCTTGACAGCGGATCTCCTGCAAACAGTCAATACCTCACCTCTTTCAGGCTATTTCTAAAAATGCCCTAAAAACTGCAGTTGTTAAGCCCTTCTTTAAAAAGAGTAATTAACAGTTTTCTAGATCCTTATGAAACCAACCATTTTTAGGTAAAATCACTGAAAAGGTTCTCAGAAACTCAGTATGTTCATGGCCCTAAACAGCTGCTCTGATGCATTGCGTTTTAACACTGAGACTGCACTTGTTAAGCTCTTAAATAACATTTGCTTAAACTCATATGGTGGTAAAATATCAGTTTTGGTATTACTGGATCTCAGTTCTGCATTCAACACAGTCAGCCATAGCATAATGTTAGACAAACTGGAAAGCTGGGCAGGAGTCTCTGGTGAATGAACTGTGGAGTTCCCCAAGGGTCTATTCTTGGGCCTCCTCTGTTCAACATCCACATCCCACTAACTCCGATATTAGAGGACTGCATAATTATGTGGATGTCACTTTGCTTTGCTTTACATTTTGATTTACAGTTTTTTAAATATAAATTACACTGTTACATTGTTATCACAAGAACACCTCACTGAATCTGACATAAAGACTGAATTAAATTGTGCCATGTAGCTGGTATGAGGTGCTTGTTATAGTGCTGTGAATGCTTTATAAACCAGAGGTCAAATGACGTACTGGTTCTTGCAGTTCGCAAACAACAACAACAAAATCAACAACAATAATGATAAAAAAGTGTTTATCACTCCATTTAATTCCCTTCTGCACCACATTCAGTGCTTTTGCCAGGTGACTGCAAATTATAACGCTTTGCATGTGTCCATATTAATTATTCAATTAATTATGAATTGTTCAATTATCTAAAATGATCTGATACGATATGACTGGAGGACTGGATTCAGTACCAGTGCAGTTCACTGCTTCAGGTGTCTTCACTTTAACTTGGGATGGAGGGGAAAAACAGTGGTCATCAAAAATGTTTGAGTTTTGGAAAAGATATGTCAGTATGATAATGTCATTAGAATTGCATGTTGCATAATGCAGCTTTTTTTTTTTTAGAAAAAAAAATTCTCTAGAGCTTGGCAACATAAATGAACTCAGTGCCCCCTGCATTTTTCAGTCTCTCAGCACCAGGAAAACTTGGCCCACTGCTTGAAATATGAATAAAGATACAAAGAAGCAAACAGACCATGGAGGTCACCGTTATTGAATCCTAACAGATCATCAATACACGCCTGGTGTGCACTGCTCTTTAGCAAAAGAATAAAATTTGGCACAAAATGACTGATTGCTGGCTTACCACCTGCAATGCAGTAATGTGCCACTCAGCAATTACTTTGTTTGGTTAATGTTCAGGAACCTTATTGCTATTAATTGGTGCATAACATCATCGTCATTGTTGTCATTAATATTGTTTTCGTTCAGTTTTCCAATATGATGTAAATATTAGCATTTAACAAGCATTGCAGTGTGTTTGGCTGTTGTAAAATCATTGGCCTCTGGTGCCTTCCTGTTCAGCTAACTTTCTTTCTGTCACTGACTCAGCCCAAAACATTTGATATCAAACCAAATGTCCTGCAGTACCCTTGTTTTTGTCAGCACGCTCTACTGCATCCAGTAGGTTGGGGATGCTCTGCACTTTGTATTTGCATTGTTTAGGGAAGCAGGATTCACTGCTTCAGAACAATGTGATGAGCCCAGATAAATATTTGAATCGCTGATTGAATTATCCGGTTCAAGCAGTGCAAATCATGTGCTTGTTTTTATTGTTCTTGCTCTGTATAAAGAGAATATTGGAGGAGCCTGCTGTATTGTTTTATGTATCACAACAGATCTACTGATATTAGCTATGGAGAAGGTAGGTTTGATATCATATAATCCAGCATTTCATTGCATGTATTTGATGAAACATGTGCTGCAGCTTCGAAGAGACGATTGGCAATTTGTTTGGCCATCAAATTTGGGGTAGATTCATTTATGATTTTGAAGAGTTGGTAGCTTCTTTTGAAACTTTTTGAAAATTTTACTAGCTCATCGTAACATAAAATGCATGTTTAAGATTGTAAATTATATGCAAAACATAGTCGTTGATAATGCTGAATTTCATCATGGAGCAAAACAACAACTGCCAGCACAGTGAACCACTATGTAAACAAATGTCTGAGTATGAGTGTTTCAGCGGGGGGCGACGGACAGCATTCCTACTTTTGCTCTATAAAATGCTCAAGTGTCACTCATATTGCATGGATCTTTTTCCAGATCATCTTCTACGAGGACAGAAACTACCAGGGGCAATCCCATGAGTGCACCACTGACTCCAGCGACCTGCACAGCTACATCAGCCACTGTAACTCCATCAGAGTGGAGGGGGGATTCTGGGTAATCTATGAGAGACCAAACTATATGGGTTACCAGTATGTGCTGACCCCAGGGGAATATCCAGACTACCAACACTGGGCAGGCTTCAGCGACTCCGTCAGGTCCTGCCACTTAATCAGGAATGTAAGTAAACAGATGTCAACCACAGGCAGGAGATGTTGCCCTGTAAAATCAGTGTAGTCTTTGGTTAATTGTACCCAATTTTCCATATTAATGTAACTTAGCTATTATGCAGCTATTATGCAGCCTTAGATTAGATGACCTGTGATTTTGTAATTTAGTGCAGTCTTTTTTTACAATATCCAGATTTTGTTTGCTTGTGGATCACTGGTTTCCAATGATGCCATCAAGACTCTGTAGCCCTTATTCTGTTGAAATACATCATCATGAGATTTGCTGATTCACTGATTGAAGTTGTGCAAACTAGCCAATCAAAATTTGCAGATACCTGGGCCTCGATTGCATGTATGGTTGAAAACTTCTGAAGTTTGTTAGATGTTTGTCTTTCCTGCTTTCTGACTTTTAGAGGATTTTTGCCATCATGTTGATAAGAATGTGCATCATTTTGTGCATCATCTCTATGTTTTATTTGTGCCTCAAACTTGTCTTGAATGAATCCAGGTGGGGAACGCGTGGAGGCTGAAGGTTTGGGAGAAGCCCAGCTTTGAAGGCCAGACAATGGACGTGGCAGACAACATGCCCGCTTTACACGAGCGCTGGCACAACCGCGAGGTTCACTCCTGCAAGGTGTTTGAAGGTGCTTGGGTCTTCTATGAGCATCCCAACTACAGGGGGCGCCAGTACCTCCTGGAGAGGGGCGAGTACAGGCGCTACACCGACTGGGGGGGCATGCAGGCCACTGTGGGCTCCATCCGTCGTGTTAAGGAGTAGTAGGCATGTCGAACCCATAGGCTGAACATGCATTCCATTATACCGCTCCAAAAATAAAGCAAAGATACAAAATGTAAAAGCTGCCATCGCTTCATTTCCAGTTCTGACATCATTTATTTCCTTTTTCACTCAAATACCATAACAAATCCATGTAATTCAGTGCAACAGTGCAGTGTCACATCACAAAAATACATTATTATTTGCTACATATTTAATTTTTAAATCCTCAAGTTTTTCAGTTTTGCAAAAGCTGTTTGCAGCAGTCCTTGTGAAACACTTAAATCTCATAGGAGCCACATACTGTAATCTTAGGCTTATTTTAAAGCTGTCAGATGATATTTCAAAACAAATAAAGCTTCAATCAAAAAAAAAAGCAGATAAAGGCATTAGTGAAGCAACAGTGTTTTAGCTATTATATATGACAGCTATTTCTCTTTTATCAAAATGAGACAGAATGCATTTTGACTTAATACACTTGGGTTTGGAAGAAATATTCATGTTTTACTTCAGGTTTCCATGAAATGACCTCAAATGACTTCTGCTTCCTGTAAAACAGTGAATCATGAATAGTGACATCATCCTGCACAGTTGTTGTAAATTAAAGTTCCAACCAATAAAACCATGACAAATCTTTAAACATCCTCCCTCATCCACCTGTCCCTTCAAATCAAATTGTGTTTCTCTCCCAAACTGAGATCCTATTGGCTTACATTTGTGAAGGATCTGCCTCTGCACCCCGTCCCACCCAAACATCCTGTTTCAACAGGAACTACATCAAGTCAAGAAAATAAGAGTCTACCTCATGGGGGCTTTAAATAAAAGTACATAACATACAGGTCCTGCATTCAAAATCTTACTTTAACTACCTCCCCTGTTTAGTCCAGTTGAATCAAACTCTGGTGCGTTCACCTCCTTGGTGTGGTTCTTTGGGGCAGGTTTGAAACCACCAATCACACTGGGCTAGACGAAAAACAACCGGACTGAGACCCTGTTGAGGATATAAACAAAATCTGGAGTGGTTCATTTGTGGTGTGCACATGAATCGACCCACACTGACCCAACTACAGGAGCATCCGTGCATTTTGGGTAACAGGGAAATAAATTGGTATGTAGCCTGAATGAGCACTGCTGTTATGAAGACATGCCAAAGCTGCTGCTGGCGCCACCTATTGTCCATGTGTTTGTACAATAAACTGAGAGAGGAAAAAAAACACTTCTGTTCTCCGCCTTTCAGCCTGGCTATATCTGTCTGGTCCTGACCAATGAGCAGCCTGACAGCTCCCACATGACTTTTGTTGATACGTTTTTGCTTCGCCTGAAATTTCTGCCATATGAAATCAGTCCAAATCAAATGAACAGTGCAACAGTGCAAATGCAAACTATTCCACTGATTCAAACCACAGCAAACGAATTATAGGAGTGAAATCGTCCTCAGTAAAAGTACAAAAGCATTAGCTTCAAAATATACTTCAAGTAGCAACAGTAAAAGTACTCATTATGCAGAATGGCCCATTTGAGAATCATTTATTTCATGTTATCGGACTGTAACTATTGATGCATTAATGTGTTTATCACTTTAATGTTGCAGCTGGTAATGGTGGAGCTAATTTTAATTATTTTATATGGCTGCATATATAAAAATATATCATAATTAATTAGTTGATTTATAATTTGTATCAATAATCTGAATCTGCAAAGTAACTGCTAACTAAAGCTGTGAAATAAATGTAGTGGAGCAGAAGTATAAAGTAGCATAAAATGGAATTACTAAAGTAAAGTACCTCAAAATTGTATTTGGCTCCAGTATTTGAGTAAATGCACTTAGTTACATTCCACCACTGGTCACAACAAACCCACATTAGCATATAAGACAGATTAAAAATCAATGAATAGAATCTTTTTCTGGAATCCGGCAGCATATGCTGAGAAGGTCAGCACCGACACAGCCATCAAACATTGCATAAGGGCCGCATATTTTAAAACAAACGCAACATCAGCTGTTGTGTCAAAGTTAATGGTGGCCTCATTTGAATGACAATAGTTCCACTGGCAATGCATTTCAATGTCTTTCATATATAAATGTGGAGCATCAGTAATGCAGAGTGTGTCCGTGTGTTAATTGGACTGATGATGGAGCACGTTGGCAAGGTAAGTCCTGCAGCTGTTACCAACCACCTCACTCTGTACTGTAAGACGTGGCTCTAAATAAACTAAATTATATCCATAATAAATGAGCTGAGTTGAGGTCACTACTAATTTTGACAGACAATTTTGATTCAGTTTTAGTCTTTGCAACAAAATGCATTTTAGTTTCAATCACTTGAATCTTGTTAGTTTTCATCTGGTTTTTGTTGACAAAAACCTCAGGTGGTTTTAGTTAAAAGCAAAAGTTTAATCTAATTCTAATGAATAATTTTTCACATTTTTTTCTCTGTAAATTCCTCATTAAATTATTTGTTCTGGACAGTTATACATTGATTGATCTACATTCCTCATTACATCTTGTTTTGTTGCTTTTGAGACTGTAATATCAAAAGGGAAATTTTCCCGTATAAGCTCCCATATCTGTTTTCCTTCAAACTGAGGACAGAAGTTGATTTTTTCTTCATCTATTTCTGGCATTTTTTTGTCATTTACTTTTTAATTTGTTGACAAAAATATCATCATACTTCCTTCCTTCTTTTCCTTTTTGTTTAGTCTTGTTTTCTAAATGATCCTCAGTTGAATCAGTTTTGCAAAATGCACCTTTTGGTTTTTATTATTTAATTATTGCTGCCTCGCTTATTGATTCCTCTTCTTCTTCATTTCTAATTGTAGTATTAGTGGCAATACTAGACGTGGTAGTATTAGTAATGGTTGTAATATCCGTTCATTCCTCAGTGTATATTTGGCAGATTAAACATGTCTAACTCAGATCCCTGCCTGCAGATCGTCTTCTACGAGGACAGGAACTTCCAGGGCCGCTGCCATGAGTGCAGCAGTGACTGTCCTGAGCTCAGCCCCCACTTCTCCCACTGCAACTCCATCCGGGTGGACAGTGGGGCCTGGGTGTTGTATGAGAGACCCAACTACATGGGTTACCAGTACATCCTGATGAAAGGAGACTATCCTGACTTCCAGCGCTGGAACGGCTTTAACGACACCATCCGCTCCTGTCGCATTATCAGACATGTAAGTCGTAGAAAAACAGGTTGGAATCAAAGGGAGGGAGTCCGTCTTTTTGTCTAGTGCTTGCTCGTTTGATAGTCATACAAAGAGTCGCAGCTTTTGTCACTGGACCAGTGTGCATGAATAAAAAACAGATGCAGCAATAGTTATTCCACCTAACATAGTACAGAAGAAAGAAATGCTATCCCTATAGAGTTAGATCAGACAGATCTTTAGCTGAATAGCTGAATATGAGCATCACTCCAGGTTGCAAATTGCCATTCATCTCACTTTGCCCATTTAGAGGGATTTATTTCTACTGTAAGTTTGTCTAATTCCGCAACCATGTATTCTCATTACATGGTGTTGTGCTGTTTGTATTGCAGCCTATATTGGCACCAGGCAAGTGATATCACATATACATAAATTTCAACTTATTTTTATGACTTATTGTCAGAGAAGAAAAGATGATGTGGGTTATACCGGTGTCTTTGAAATCATAGGCCAGCCTGAACAGCCTCAAAAGGTTGCTTCAGTTGATTTACTTACATCTTGAGTCTGAATGTGATGTCTTCAAAACTCTTATCACATGTGCTACAGCAAAAAGAGACAGGTCAAAAGCTGCTTCTTGCTCAAAAGTTCGCTTTGGAGCTCTATGCTTTATGCCCGCCAAGACCAAATGTCATACTGCAAAGCATATACGGGCTAAACATGAAGCTCCCAGTGTATATTCTATGCTTTACAAGCCCATTTATCTTGCTTGTTGGCTCTGTTTTGTCTGTGTGTCACTCTTGTTTCAAATTTTGAGATAAGAATAAGCTAGGGACTGGAGATTTAAGAATTATTTTGACATCAAAATCATAGTTCTGAGTGTCTGTTTTCCACACCTATCTTTTTTGTATAGTACACTCAAGCAAGAAGTTATTGTATCTGAAACAGTTTGATATACCTTCTTGTGACTTGGCATGTGGTCAGGATGTCTTTTACATTTTAGATGAGTTGTTAAATCTAAAGTTGCGAGCAAAAACAAAGGGATACTTTGAGGTTCATCAAGCTGGAGGTGGAGGTCAAGGTGGAGAATACATAGGAGACCTGTTAGTGCATATGCCTGCTTTATTTGTCTTTGCTTTTTCCTGAATGGGGAATGGGTAAATCTGTCCAAACCATGTACTCATGCACCTTTTTCTGTTTAAGCTGTCCTCCGCAAACAGAATTCGCATCTATGAACGTCCGGACTTTAGCGGCCAGATGCTAGAGTTTTGTGAGGACATGCCCAACCTGCTGGACCGCTGGCATTACCATGAGGTTCACTCCGCCCACGTACTAGATGGTTCCTGGGTGTTCCATGAGCATCCCAACTACAGGGGGCGCCAGTACCTCCTGGAGAGGGGCAAATTCAGGAGGCACGCCGAGTGGGGGGCCCTGCAGCCCTCAGTGGGATCCATTCGTCGTGTCCTGGAATTTTAGATCCATCTTTCATCACACCACCTTCCAACTCCATCATCACTCGTTCTCCTTAACTTCGCTCTGTCCAAATAAACCACAGGTGTATGCAAACCCCAGCTGACTATGGCTCTGTTTCTGTTTCTTGTGACGGTGAAATACAAACTAGATGAAAGAAACTTGAGTACAGCACAGAGGATAACCTCCTCTGCCCTGCAACAATGCAGTAGCTACTGAATTACCCTTTTGTCTTTTCACATGAAGCCACTCGATGATTCCTGGCAGCAGAGTAAGTGGGGGGTACAGATGTAGCGGGGCGGTCAGTATGTGCTTTATGGCTTTGACAGGATGGGATTTGGAAGGCCAGTACCAATAATTTTGGGTGCAAGATGCAGCATTCAGTGTTTCCACAAGGATTTTGTTGTTATCAGGGCGGAAAGCCCCCTGAAAGCATTTAGATGATCATGAGAAACATACTAATGAAAATGTTTAGGTAGATTCGCAGCTCCATAAAAGACTATTTTCTTTGGTTCATTGGTCATGCATCTGTAAAAAGGACAAGCAGATATGATTTTGTCTGGTGCGCTTCAGTGCAGTAAGCAGTAAGTACTCAAAGGCAACTTGCATTGAGCTAGAGATGAGAAAAGGACAACTTGTTTCAGATGAAGGAATCCATCATCTACCATCACAGTGAAGGTGCTACCTGGAATTTAGAATGGCTCTTCAGAGTGATGCCATAGAAGAACCTTTCCTGGTTCCACAAAAACCTTTCAGACCATGGTTCTTTAAAGAACCCTTACTTTACATTGTTGAAATTGAGTTGTCAGGCCAAACTTGGAGTCTCTGTTACACTTGCACATGAAGCAGCAAATACCACAATATGGATAAGAATCCAAACAAGCACTTTAACATACAGCCCTGTATGCTAGGGTGTTAGTATGTACAGTGGACTGAGCTACCTACCAGAGACACAGAGATTATTTTGGTTTCAACGATTAGAATGTGTCAAATCCTCCTACAACACAGTTGAATGACATCTGATGTACTGCTACCACCACTACCACTACTACCACTACTACTACTCCTACTACCACTACTACTATTGCTAGTACTACTACTACCACCACCACTACCTCTACAACTACCACTACCACCATGACAACAACAACAACAACTGCTACTACTACTGCTGCTACTACTACTAATTATAATAATATTAATAGTAATGTATGAGGGTGAGACAGATACATTGACTCAAACTGATCAATTAATGATATGATTTTCAATAAACCATCAAAGGTATCAGCAAATCCAAGGTATCAGTCTGATTCTGTGTGAATGTGTTATTTATTTCAGTGCATGCTGCACTGACCATTGCAAGTTGTACAGCTGTGTGAGTTGGGTGCTAATGGTTTGACGGTAGTGAGCAGTGGGTGTTAGTGGGTGGCGGGCGATGGGCACCCAGCTAAAGCCCTGAAACAAAAGGCCTGCAAAACCCCGCTGATGATTCAGGAGGATTTGCCAGCAAGATCCCATGGCATGCCAGCAGCCATTGTGCTGAGGTGGCAGCCTGTGCCAGGGATGGCTGAAAAAAAAAAAAAAAAAAAAAAAAAA
>OMLB01009972.1:7444-19944 GCA_900302555.1 Myripristis jacobus | reverse complement strand
GCTGCGGTGTGCTGGTTGATGGATTTTTCAAGAAGAAAGCCCTTTCATGCAATAGGGCTACTTACCTGCTATCCTGTTTTGAAAGTACACATAACTGGGGACACCATTTTTAATCTTTTTCCATTCAATCCTTGGGTTGTTTGTTGAGATTGACTCTATCAAACAGGTCAATTCGATGGCTGTGAAGAAAACAGAGTAGTGTGTATGAGCGCAGCAGCAGGCACTCCAAACCAGGCGAAGAAAAGCTACTTTACGAAATAGGTTAGAGTGATTTTCTAACTTACGTTCAAACTCATTTGCCCACACAATCTTGTCTGTGGTTCGGAGGATTACCCCGAGTGATGAAGGAATGTGGCCTGTGAGGAAAGGAAACAAGTCAGAAAATGCTGAGTCACGACTGATTGGCACACATAAGAGTTTTCATTAGCACACTACCACCTGGGCTTGTTGCCTCGTAAACAGTGGATTAGACTGATAAATATAGAAGCTAAGAGAGTGTGACAGCCTTAGGATCAGGTTTAGGGTAAACATATCTCATTATTTACTCCCTGTTTTTATTGCAAAAGCAAAACACCTTGGGCCAAACGAATGAATGGAATATTTAACAAACATGTGTACCACACTGCATAAACTTAAATATCCTAACTTCAACCTTGGATCTGGCTCCATTTAAACAGCTGCTGGATAGTCATCTCTCCTCATTTTTGTAGTGATGCTGGTGAGGGTAGAGTCTCATGGTTAGAGAGAAAAGTGCTGTTGAGTTGCCAGTGCCTAAAAAAAGTAATGCATGACTTATTGCTCCTTACTCATTTCAAAAATTTTATGATTAATTATTAATCCACAAATTACATAAAGCTACCCAGTGTGTGATATGCAGTGTGTGTTCCTTCAGCCCAATGTTCTCGCAGCACATTTTTAGTTTACAATTTTAGAACTAATGTTCCCCCAGCCCCTTTGCTCATTCATTGGATTTTCCCCTTATTTTCTGCCTTAAGTTCCCACAGTGCCAAAATTACATTGGCACAGGTTTTTCATGCGATCATGTTTTTTTAATTCAAAGCTAAATTATGCAGTGCATATTTTATAACACAGTGCGTGTTTGTGCGTGGGTCACAGAGAGATGCAGCTGGAGAGGAGAGGAAAGGTCAACCAGCTCAAACACTCTACTTTCTACAATACTTCAAAATTCACGTTAAAATTGTGATAATTACACGATTTAGTTGTCCAGCGTAACTAAAGATACTGCGTCTACATTAGAGTTTCAACTGTTAACATTCGTGTTCTCCAATTTTATAGAGCTGTTGCATGTATATTAATAAAGTGAACGCTCATTGTTTGGTGCTTTAAACACAAAAGGCTGTTTCAGGTATGCCTAGTAACAGGTAGTTGCTATAATTAATCCACCGTATGCAATTGTTTTCCTTCTTAGGGTTGGTGAAGAAGCAGAACTAAAAGGTTCTGATGTTGCAAAGTGAAATTCGTCTGGTTAATGTGAATCATCAACAGAGCCTGGACGCACAGAAAAAAGTAAAACCTCCCAGAGCAGAAGGGGGTGGACAATTGTGAGCTGTTTCAAAAACAAGCGATGTGACAATGTGAATACATTTACAGTGTTGTTTGAGATCATGAAACGCCTCTGCAGAAAAGGTTAGCTGGAACTGGTGAGTGGCATGACACACTCAATATCATTCAGTCAGACAGCTCTTCAAACAAATGCCAACCCGATCTCTTCCTCTTTTTCTCTAATGCACCAACTCTAAAGTTTGGTTTGGCTTACTGTTTGAGCCAAGATGCAATGAAATGATGATGATGCTTTTTTGGAAAGTGGTAACCAGTTTTTCAACATAATATGTTCTTAGGGAAACAGATTGTTTTTAAAAGCTTTAAACCCTCAACAACACGAAAAGACAAGACTTTTACTCAGTGATTCCAGCTTTAGTGGAAGAGCTGGTACTACTGAAATGGGATACTTGGAGTGATTATTTACAATGATTTTTACAAAAAAATACAGCCTATTAACAACCCTAAATGAAAACAAATACCACAACCACAGGAACAGCTAAACAGTACAAATGTGTTTAAAATGAAGACAAATTTAATCAACCGTCATGGTTTCCTTCCGGCATAAATCATGAGATATACTTGTTCAAAGTTTTCAGCTCATTGCTTGAGTGCACTCCTTAGAGCAGTCAGTGTTATTTTGTAAATGTCATGTCTTAATGGCAGGATGCATCATTGGCACAAACGATCTGTCAAAACTGGGTCAGCAGAAAGACAAATTAAAGGGCTAAATAGGTAAATATGGAATTGCAAAATGTGGAAGCTGGCAGGAATTTTGAAGTTAGGATCCCCAATATTGTCATACATTTCACAGTGCATTTTGTTTTTAAATGATTTTCTGAGAATAAACAGGCATGTTTCCACTGTCCTCCGGGTCTCTATATTCAACCTACTGCATTCACTCCCTGCTTTGTGCCACAAAACACTTCCAAATGTAATAATTGCTGGGTACACATGTGACTAACAGCACCCATGCTGAGTAATGAAAGCATTCCCTTCCCCTGTGGAGGCAATATGAGGGGTTTCAAATGAGGGGTGAAATTAGACAATAATAAGCAGCGCTGATCTGCATAGGTCTTGAATGTGCTCTGTGGTTCATTTAAAAGTGATAGTAGGCTTCCTAGCCAATGTGTGGCACATATGGACTGTAATTTCCTTATTTGCCTCTGTGTACACTCCCGTTGGCCCATGGCATTGTGCATTATGCCGGCCTCTGAGCTATTTCTCAAAGCTGCCTTGTTACCACACCAGTGACTGAAAGATATTCGACTGAGAGCCACAGGGAACAAGCAAATAGCTGCTACTCATTGTGTGAGTGAGGGAAACATGGGTCCTGCCAAAGCATCCCGTCATATTAACACAGCTGTGGACACTGACGAGATCTGACTCCCAGGTCTCAGCTTCCGTCTCTGTTGCTGACTTTCCCACCCTGTACATCAAGAGCTATTTTTACCCCGGCAGTGACTGGACATCCTGAGAGACACAAGGAGAGCTCGCCCAACAAATGTTCCCGCAGTATAATACCTAAGTGGTTTTTAGCCTTTCTCTGTGAAAACGTCTCATTAAACTGCTTCAAACAAGAGAGAAGACTTGTTGGGGGCTAAATCAAGAATACCGAGAGAACCTTTCCTCAGTTTACATGAGGAGTAAGGCCTTCTTTTTCAGGAGGAAAAAAAAAAAGCGTATCTGCAGCAAAACATTTGATTAAACACACTGCGAACCAGCACATAGCAAACACGACAACCCCAAAGCTTATGTAAACTGCCACCGAAACTGAAAGAGTGGAATGTGTTCCTTTAATTTTTACAGGAGATGTTTCATTTAATTAGATTTTGTTTAAGTCTGTTTATTGCATAAAAACGGCAGTATTGTGATTAGGATAGGCTGCATGCATACTGTGTTGAGAAAACAGGGTAGGATATTAACATAGGAAAACAGATGCATTAAAAACCATGTTCCTATAACCAAAAATGATTTAGAGAATCTCTAAACATGCACAATACTTAGGTTACTCCTCTCTCCTGTTCTTTATGTTGTGGATCTACAACATAACTAGTCCTAGCCTGTTTCTTGTAAACAGTTTCCAATGTATGCCTCCCCTCATCTCTACCTATACAATAAAGCCAAAAAAAATAAGGCCGTGGGAAAGAATCACCACAGCCAATTAAACAGACAATGGCTGGCTAATTGCTAATATAAGCTTATAATAAAAGCATTCATACACACAATGGAGGGTCCCCCGTGGCACAATGTAGGCTAAAGAGGAGACAATCTTTTGCATTATGAAAATAATCTCAACGCTTGCTGGAAAGCATACACAAGCTCCTGTTTAATCTCTCTGTTGTTATAATGCATGGACAAAGTAGGTCTATAGCGTGTTCTGAGAGAAATGCTCTCTTAAATAGCCACATACTGCAATCCTCTTACGCACTAAATATGAAAACAACTGCCCATCCCCATCCCCATTCCAAAGTTGTTGATCCAGTGCATCTAAAAAAAGCCTTTTTCCCAGACATTCCAATGCAGGCACTGCACAAAACCCAAAGACAGAGTTAACTGGAAACAACATGGAGCAGTGTGTGGACCAGTGAACACACACATAGCATACTAGAGTGACTGTTTTCATTAACAACAAGGCCTGACACCATATTAGACTGTGATAGTATTAAACACTTGGGGGTTATGCCTGAGCTGCATTCTACCTTCATATATACTGTACATTATATATGCTGCCCTTATATACATATGTATACCCTTATACTATAGTTTCTAAAACATTTCTAGGATATAGCATTTTAGAAAGGGGAGTAAACAGTCATCAAAAACCCTGAGTGGACAATCAGGGTCAGAGCTACACCTCCAGCAGTTTTTTATCATACCTTTCTTACATATGCCTTTCACAATGTATCGGAATAAGCAAACTGAATGGAAGAAGAGAAATCTCTCATGTTGTTATTCTCCTCCTCATTTAATTCACCGAGACACTCCATTTATATTTCAGTGCAGTCTTAATTAAGTAATGCTAATTTTGATTCATATGCATAATTTTAAGACTACAGGCAGATTTTTGAAGCTAGAGGCAGAATTTCCTCACTTTGAACATGGGGTCCTCCTGAATGCCTCGCAACAGTGATCATTTCACAGATGCAACTGAGATGTAATGACTCACACCCACTAAGTCAGAAATGATTATCTACCAAGTCAGTCCATTTCAGATCCAAAAACCGGGGGAGACCCTGATAAAGAAAGTGTTGTCATTTAGTGCCAAAATAGTCTGATGTTTTAAAAATATATTAACCTGACAACACCTACACTGAGATGTTCAACAGTTTGCCACTCAACCTGTGGATGCTTTGTTGACTTTACATTACTGCTGATGTAACCAAAGGTCACTGGACAGTGGCACAAATTACAAATTCAGCTGTTGACCTCAGCATGGTTTGAAACACGAAACCAGCACCACAAAAGTTCAATATTTTCAGATCCGATATCCTGTTTAAAAATAACTTAAATGCCATACCGGGTGTATATCGACTCAGGAGTAAGTGCACACAGGGGGGATGTTTCCCGCAACATCAGCAGCGTTGCACTCACCCACCCCTGTAAACTGTGTCGTCAGACCACAGCCACAGCTGGTGGGCAGGGCTCAGCCATATTATCCAAGTCACGGCACCGCTGGAACCGGTGTTGACTGGCCGTTGGCTGGCACTTGGCGTCCGGCAGATGCCCTCGACCTGGCTCAGCCTGCTCCCCATTAGCACCATGTGACCGCCAAAGCTCCCATACACCCTGTGTTACCCGCTCCGCCACTTGGACAGGAGCCAGGTTCAGCGGTGTGATGGCATTTCCCCTCCGACGTGAGCTCACACTAAATCACGAAATATCACCCACACCCTGAACACAACACCGTCCAGCATCTCCTGTGTGGTCACAAGCCCAAGAGATGCAGTTTATTAGAGATGCTATTTACAGGCCGTGGAGCCTGGGGTTTCTTCTGAGTCGATACTTTAAGTCCCCCCCTGTGGCTGCCCCTTTTCTTTCCCACACAAGAAACCTTACTCTCATTCCAGAATTTTCTTTAAAACCATTTGACTATGACAACCAAGCACACAAGCTACAACCGGGCTTGTGTTTTTTTTCCCCTGACAGAAAACAAAGTGAAACTCAGCACCATTTCGTAACTATCTATGTATCGCCACGCTCGGCATTCTTGACAGCCATTGCTTTTGCTTGTCCTGTGCTGGAAGATAAACTGCGATGCTGACAACGACAACTTAAGACAAACAAATGATTCAAGCTAACACTGACCACAGCTGTTAAGACAACGCATGCAGGGTGCCCTTTACAGTTACGCTACATCATTTTTTTTTCCAGGTTTAATGACCAAATGTTAATGTTGCGTTGTAGGAATGCTACTCCGCTCAGCATCACGTTGCAGTGTCCGTTAATTTTTTAAGCGACAAATAATGGTAATTTTCCAACAGTTTAAGTAAAGCTAGCAAAACGCCTGGTCCGGCATTGACAGTTAATCATTTCCATAACGTTAGAGCAGCGCTTGGATTTAACGGTAGCCGCACCTTGTGAACGTTTTGAAAAAAAAAAAAAAGGCTTGGTGAAAAGGTGAAATAACTTACGTATGCTGGAATAAAGAGCAAAACAAGCAATGAGTCGCGCAATCGCCATCTTGCTGGCTCTAATTTATCGGTGGTGCTTGCACACTCGGAGCTCGGCTCTCCAGACTCAGCACCTCGGAGAGGTATGAGGATGGGCAGAGCAGACTGGTGGATGTTGCCATCGACGAGTTTCCATAGCTACAAGCCCAAAGCGCGCGCCAGCCCCGAACACTGTCTGACAGGCTGTTGAGTAACCTAGCAACCTCCCCTCAAACTTAAACAACCTGCCAGGCAAATGTAGGATTATTTATCTGTGTTTATTTATTTACTTATCCAGATCTATGTATTGATGTGAAACACCGTGACTGAGCGTATTTGTAGCAGAAACGTTTTTATCCTGTAAGACAGTGCTGAGGGATTACACTCACTTTGAGCCTGCTGGCTACAAGGGCATCAGGGCGGAAGAGGCAACGTCCACAGACCGGAAATGCCGGCACATCATCAATCATAATCCATTATGCTTTGTCTGTGCTTAGTAATCATTCCCCACACCACAGGATAACATCATCTGACAGTTGCTGACAAGATGCAATAAAAATAACAATAATAAAAAAATAAGCATGATGCTGATGTCAAATGAAGTTACATTTGGAACAGATGCAAAGGAGTTTTTTCTACTGTAGCCTATGGGTTTTCGCATGCGACAAGAGCCCGATGTAAAGGTTAGTATTGATATTACTTGCATCAGAAGCCCCCCTCTGAGATTTAATCACATTCAGACCCACAGAGCCTTATTTCTTATCCTTATTTATTTTTTCACTGCTGGCAGATTGTTGATCGGGTGCATCAAAGTAAACAGCAGGTGGCAGTGTAAAACCAGTCAATCCGGTCAATACACAAGGCAGAGTACAGCATAGACTTACTGAAATTCAACCATAATCATATACAGTAGTATTCATTCAGTGGTGTTGAGATCTTAAAAAAAAAAAAAAAAAATACTACAGCACAACAAACATGATACGGAGTAAATTATAAACTACAAGAAATAAGTACAGTGAAGTTTAAAATAAATAAATGCAAGGGTAATAAACAGAAAACACTGCAGTGGCATTAAAAGCATTTCCATTCAATTCAAACATGATCTGAAATAAGGCTTTTGAACAGGCGTAGTGGCAGCAGAAAGTCCTTGTGCAGATTGTTGAAGGTGCACTGTATGAGAGTGACATTTCTCCTACTTCAGCTCTGACTGGGGGAATGTGGAGCAACAACCAATTCTGTGAGCGAGTACCAAGAATATGTGGGTTCAGAGTTTAAAGGGATGACACAAAGGGAGGAAGCATCTGTATTAAAGCTTTATAGATGAATAAAAAGCAACGCTGATGGTAAAAGCCAACATTTAGGTAAGGATGGCAGTGGTGGATGTTGTATGGATCACCAGTTAAAACCCTCGGGGCTGAGTGGTGAACAGCAGAGATGGCAGTGTTTCCATATATAACATCCCCATAATCCAAAACAGAAAAAAAGATTTAACAGTTAAAAAATGATGAATACAATCTCTTTTTTTTTCCAAGAATAATCTTTGATCGGTATTTGTACAGTAAATGCATTGTGTCTGCTTTTACACTGTGACTGGTCATTGTAAATCAGTGTGATGAAATCAACTGGTCCACATTACTTTTCTGAGAATTGTTAAACTGTGTGTGGCTGCATCATAAATTTTTTGGTCATTTTTTGGTCTAGGTGTCACTGAGAGAGTCATATCCACTCATACAAAAATGATCAAACAGAAGCCAGGGAACCATAGTGCAATAATCTCAGCTCCTTAAGTGTCTGGGAATGAACTGGGTGCCATGTTTCTTGGCTATCCAGGCTATCATGTCTGAGTAATAAAAAAAATAAAAAAAAGAAAGAAAGAAAAAAAAGAAAGAAAGAAGCACAGGAACTCTTTGCACCAAGAGGCCATCCTGCAATTCTTCCCCTTTAACAGTGCTGATGGTGGTGTGTGACGTAGGATGAAAATGTAGGGTTTTGTTATTTTACAAATGCAGTGACCCAAACAGATATACCTTTTTTTCCCCCCTGAGAATAAACTAATAAGGGCCTGGCTGATTTAATATCCGCAAACATTGTGTATCCATCTCAAATGAGTATCTTTATGGAAAAATATCTGTCTAATTTGTTGTAGGGAATAATGATATCCAGGGCTCTTACATCTCATGAGGTGACTCTCAGGCTGAGCTAAATTAGTCACAGCATTACATAACACATTGAATCATATTAGAGGTTTTGCCTATTCATCCCCTCGTTCCCCATGATATTACTAAAAGGCGGTGACCATTTGTTTGTGCCCCCACAGATGACGTGCAGAGTGCATGTTGTATGTTGTATCATTTATGCTACATTTGGCCCAGTTCTTCCTCACCTCTGCGTTTCAGATCATCCACCTCAGACCTTCATCTGCCATCCCTCAGCTAATTGACTCTTCTTGGGTAAAGCGGACTACCGGCCGTGCAGTCTGGGTGATTTGATAATGTTGAGTTATTTCATGGTCTTCTGTAATGTACCAATAATATAAATTTTTTGAGCTGTTCACCCCAAACTCTAAGGGACAAATTTTCCTATTGATAACCTGGTACTATATGATTAAAATGGACTATGATGCATCACAATAAACCATAAACCTATGGAATAACAATTTGTCCAACTTTCATAAAACTCGGTTCATAATGTACTGTATGATCACCACACTCTAACAATGAACCTACTGGGAAAGCCACAAGTGCCAAAATATACACCTTTAAATGTGGTCGATAAAATTTAATTAACATTTACTATATGCGCTCTATGGTTAGGTGTCTATTAGCAAATTAAATTTGCCTGTCACTGGTGCATGTTAGTGTGACCTAACTCCTAATGACTTACAGTACTGTTCAACATGGGTTTGCACAAATAGCATTTCATTTTATCTGTTAGGAACAATTGCACAAGATTTCATGCTAAATGAGAAAAGATGTATGGGCGGAATCATTGCACTCTCCATCATTAGCAATTCAAAGCTGTTAATGTAAGTATGGATGCATATAGGTCATAAATGCCAAAATTCAGCTGATGGATATCCTTATCTCTATGAAACCTGCTGTGAGTGTCAAAACTTCTCTTTGAAGATTCCCATATTCCTCCCGCGCCCCTTTTTGCAGCTATTATTAGTGTTGCTTGTGAAGCAAGGCGCTTATATTGCTCCTCATATTTCTGCTGCTTCTTGTTCCTCTTCCACTGAAACTATATGATCAAACTGCATCTTCATACTTTAAGCTATAACCTGCGTTCCAGCTCTGAACTGTGCAGATTCCTTGGGACATATGAGCTATTTTTATCCCCTCACTGCTCTTAGAATTTTATTTCACGTACTGAAGCCTGTAGCTGACACACATCCTCTCAGCTTTCATCAAAGAGAAGCCACAGCCGAGGGTGTCAGCCAGGATCCTCAGAACAGGAGAGGGACCTTAAGTGGCAGCTCGAGGTTCACCCAGGGAGGCAGCTCAAATTCCCAGACATGATTGCAGTGACCATGCTTAGGCCAGACATTGTGCTGCTGTCTGAAATATCAAGACAGGTGGTCATGCTTGAGCTGTCTTTTCCCAGGGATGAGGGGGAGGTTAATGAGCGGGAGAGAGCCGCGTTTGAGGCTCAGTGCTGCACGCAGGGATGGCTTGCGTTGTTTGTGCCCATCAAGGTGAGATACGGGAGGTTTTCAGGCGAGTTTTCCTGCAGCGCTCTCAGTCAAAACCACCGCAGAGGCTGCAGACAGGGCCTCAACATGGCTGTGGATTTAGATGAGTGATCTATGTTCCACGGACGCATGCAAGGGTCTGATCCCCCTCTGCAGTGTTGCTCGTGGCAGGAAGTTTGATTTTGAGAAACACCTAGTGACCTTGGGTTACATCAGTGATGATTCATTTTTTAGATAGACTTAAAATAATTACTCGTACATTGTTGTGTGTAATAACAATTTAATTAAAGTATGGTGAAGGCCTCCAACCTCCTAGAAACCCCCCAATGACCCCTGGTGGTCCCTGAACCCCACTTTGAAAACCACAGTCCTGGTGCATGAGAAGATCAGTGCATATATAATAATAAACTTTGAAGACTTTCATACATTTGTTACTCATTTAGTGGCTCTGAAGTATTGTTTTCATAATTACACGAAACTGTGTGGTAAATGGACATATATTTAATGAGTCAGAGATTTTAGCACTCCATTATATTCATGACTATTTAGAGTTACTTTTGTTTGTTTGCTTGTTTGTTTGTTTTACCACTAGGGGTCCCAGGATGCAAGCACTCGTTTTGTTGTAGAAAATGAGCTTCAGTTGCTAATTTTCCCTCCAAATGATATCCTAAAGAGTTATATAATGTAATATTATGTTAATCCCATGTATTCTAATTGTACATATATGGATTATTCCCTTTGGCACATCCATCCAACAGCTCCTAGGAGACACAAAAGGAATTGTTTGGAAAGTTTTCAAAGGAAAAACTGTTCTTGCACAATATCCTCATATTACAGGCTTTCAAAATCCCATTAAAAGACTCGAGACGGAGCCTTCAGAATCTCATGCATAATCATTAATACATAATCTGCAGTGACAGTCTCCTCTGTTTTATATCTATTTGTAATTTGCTGCCATCATTCAACTAAACGTTGTGTTCAAACTCAATATGAAGGAGCGCTGACCAGGCTGAATTTGCCTTAAAAGTGTCAATAGCTCAACAAACGAAGAGCTCATGACCCGCCTTGTGGGACAGAGTGCACTTGAATTAAAAAAAAAAAAAAAAAAAAGTTGTAAATGGCAGATGAAAAACGGCGCTTCATTTGCCTCCTGATGTATTGCTCTCTGACAAAGAAGCAGAGGAGAAGCGACACATTACGGTATTTTGTGAGCAAGCAAAATGTTGAAATCTACTTGTAAAATTAATTATTAGTAGATCCTACCTCACACTAACCTCTTCTGAAGTGTTAGCATGTGGGTCTGGTTAAACAGATGTTGAATAGATATGGAGAGGTTCAGTACCTGACTGAGTGGCTTGGTGTTAAAAACAGGAGAACAATTATCTCCTTGGTTACCACCACATCGGTTAGCAACCAATCCATCAGGCATGCTTAGATAAGCCTTACAGACTCATAAAGCACCGTCTGAGGGCCTATCTGACTGATCGGATGTCTTCTCTGGGATTACTTAATATTTGCTTACTGCTTGGTAAATTTTGGCTCTTGCCATATTCTCCTTGTAAGCTATCCTGTCACCGTGTTTGTATTGCAGTCATCAGCAATAACAATTTGTGCTTTGGCAAACGTTGGGCCTGCTGTAGGCGTCCCCATGGGCTGTTGTTTGGCAACCCGTCATCAGCCCTGCCTATATGGAGCTTATGTGTACTTTGATCTCTAATACCCAGGCTATGCAAATCCATTTTTGTTGATCAGTATGCACTTTTCATTTTGACCACATGTAGTTATAGCAACCCATTTTTTTCCCCTCTCCTTAAATCTCAGCACATCTTTGCATTTTTTTTTTCTGGTTGAACCCCTTGCTGGTAAATGGTGGGTGACTTGTTATTGCTGTTATTGTTGTTCTTTGTTTTCTCTTTGATTATGGAGCGATAGATTGTGGAAGGCACCTTCAAATACTGTAGCTATGAATCAGACATTTGGATGATACTGTCCAAGTTATTGTCGCCAAAGTAGAAAAAGAAAACCATGTTCGTAACTTCAGGTTTGATGGATTTTGGAGGGAAATTCAAATGTAACTGGAGGTAATCTGATTACGTCCCTGAGTTAAGCTCTGAGTTATTCCGTTAATTGTGCAAGTGCATACAATTGTTATCAGGAAAATAGTAATTGGTAAATGTTTTAATTTTGCTCTAATAATCATCTTTTAGATGCGACCTTGTACCTCGTCCATAGTTAGCAGTAATCGGTGGAGAATGCGCTGTGTCCATGTCTAACACACATAGCTGATCATCTGGTTGGCAGGCTGGATCAGGGAGGTTTCTGTTGCCAAGCACTGCAGAGAGAACATTTCTGCAGTAGTCGCAAAGGGATTAACTTGCTGGAAGTTTTGTAAAAAAAAAAAAAAAAAAAAAATTTAAAATTTAAAAAAAAAAAAAAACAAAAACACCCACACACACACACACGCACACACAGCTACCCTGACTAAAGACCTTGCATTTTTTTCATGACCAAATAGGCCTGCTCTTTTTATTGGTAGTTGTGTCTGGGTTTCTACATTTAGAAACACAGTTAGCTCAGTGACTGTGGCAGACAGACAA
>OMLB01009961.1:1323-17321 GCA_900302555.1 Myripristis jacobus | reverse complement strand
TTCTCATCATTGATGTACAGCATAAAGGAGGGGCTGAGGCGTCTTACTCCATGTCCCACAAAAATCCTAGTCTTATACTTAAGCTAATTACAAAACAAGTATTTAATATTTTATTTTTCAAACTACTACACCACCTACATGATTCTTATATTAACAGTGAAACATGATTGCAAATGTACATCCTAAAGATAGTATCTTATTTTGTAGAATAGTATCTTATTTTTCAAAAAATCCCTGATTTCCCCTCCCTGCATTCCAAGACCTGGGATAAAATCCAATTTTACTCCATCTGTTGGTCAGGGAGTGAATCATAAAGGAGGGGGACCTCATACCTCAAGAGACCTCTCCCTATTTACCATAATAGATCAAGCATTTACAAGAAATGACTCAACAAGTGAGCTCTGGTACCTCTCCAGTATCAGCTCCTAGGAGTTTCTTGCAGGAATACCAAATGAAAAGGTTTTTTTTTTTTTTTCACTCCACAGATTCTTGTAAGTAACTTAGAATTTGAGCAGAGAGAGAATGAATGGAATGCAGCCCTCAAGCGTACAAGCATATCACATGCAAAGTCTTTAAAAGAGCAGAAATTCCCTCCAAGTCACTGTTCTGACTTTTCATGTGACTGGCTTACATCACATGAGCCTAAGCCTCATTCCAATTATCAGCACCCATTCTTTAACCAAATCTACACACTTCAGACTGAGTGGGGTGGGGGTTGTGTTCGTGTGTGCACACTAGGACTTACCTTCCTAGGAACTGCACCTCTCCACGATGGTGATGTGGAATTGACATGTAGCGTCCCTGTTCTCCATGTGGCCTACTTACTGTGTAGTTGGCAAACTGCACCCTGCACAATCAGATTAAATGCACTTTAACACATTGTTTGAAGTGAAAGGCATGGCAAACATCATATTGGTCACTGCTGAAATCTTACTCCAGTGTTTACAATGCTGGTAATATGATATGGACACACAAGAAACCCACACAAAAACAATTTAACTCTAACAGTGAACAAAAGGGTTAATTATCTGTGGAAACAAACACAAAACTCAATCAGAATTGGCAGTTAAAGTGGAGAGCCCAGAGTGTGCACAGCTGCCTGTGAACTGTGTGGGTGGGGAGAGGTACAATGCTGTGTGGCAAAGACAAATGGGGGGAAAAACAAAACACACACACACACACACAAAAAAAACCCTGAGAGGCCGCCACGTGCCAACTGGCCTAATACAACTCTTGTGCAAGCCTGACGTCAGCGATACTGACAGTCCTGGAAAGCTGTCAGAAAGGACAGAGTGTGTGTGTGTGTGTGTGTTGTGTGTGTCTCTGTCTGTGTCTGTGTGTCTGAGGGTGAGTTCTCCTCGCCTGTTCCAGAGGTCATCGTCCTCTCCTCCCCAGCCCCAGAACGCATTAGGAAATCCATTGATCTTTCTGAACTGCTTCACTGTTAGGCCACTGACACCCCCGAAGAATTCATTATATGGAAGCCTGGAAGGGACACAAATTATGATCAGTTTGAAGACCCAACTCCAAAAGAACACAGATTAAAGTGAAGTACCCAAGAACTTCAAAGGAACACTCCAACATTTTGGATAAAATAGCCTTAATCTGACTTACCCAGACTGAGACAAGGTGTTCAATACCATGTTCACCTCTAAGTGTCCAGTGGTTCAGTTGTTATGGGTAGCATATCGTGTTAGCTTAGCATAAAGACTTAAAGTCTATGGGAGCCTGGGTCAGAGTTTATAAATAAACCTTACAGCAACTGTGAAGCTGTCTTACTTTCACAGTGTATGGCGTAGATTTGAAATACATGACTTACTGGGATTTGTTTATATATCATGTTATATAATTTTGGGAGAAATTAGATGGTGGCACTGTAGCTGCAGAACACATTTATTCATCTGTCTATTACAGTGATCCATGCACCGCTGAAGGTATAGGAAGATCCAGCACAAATCAACTTTGCCTAAAAGGACCTTTTTTTTTTAATTTAATTTCAAGATGTGTATCTCAAATACACTACACATTGTGTACGTACGATAGAGGGAGAGTTGCTGAAAGGTTTAGGAAGCGAACCCACAGGAACGGAAACACTATATGGTATAGGACATCTTGCCTCAGTTTGGGTGAGCTGGAAAAAGGGTGTCGTTCCAAACCTGTTGGAGTAATCCTTTAAATGTCCCAGTGGAGGCAAGAATCATGACTCACATGTAGGAATACTTGTTGAGCTTGACAGCAAAGTGGCGTGGCATGTCTGTACAGCCATAGTAGTTTCTGTCGTTCTCCATCAGGTGGTCCACGTCATGGAAGATCAGACAGTCCCAGTCCAGGTCCTTCATAGCCTCCTTGTAGCCCACGTTGAATAACATGGCTCGGTTAAATGGCTCTGTACCCATCTGAGCAGAGAGAGGCCGAGAAGCGAGAGAAGAAAAAAAATGAGAGAGCAATATACTTTGATGTAACTGACAATTTATAATTGTTAGCATGGCAATCGCTATGTTTCACCATTTATATTTACTGTTTTGCATCACTGTTATTACTGTAATCATCACCTGAGACTGCGAATGCTTATACTGCATCAGCACACTAAGGACCAGCTGAGCAACCATGTGCACATTTCAAACTACTTGGACTTTACACATGTGGATGTGTCTATCTCTGTTTGTGTGTGTGTGTGTGTGTGTGTGTGTGTGTGTGTGTGTACCTGCTCTATGACATAAAAGGCAAACTGGAGTCTCTGTTTCTGCAGCACTGGCACGAGGTGTCTAAGGAGGATGGGTAAGTGTTCATGACGATTCCTGAACGGGACGAGGATCGCCACCTGAAGACATAAAAAGGAACACAATGCAAGAAATGAAACAGCACACACCTAGAAATGCACACAGACACACACACACAAACGTGAGCAGAGATACACATGAGCTTCAATGTCAGACAAAGTCCTGGAACGTTCCGCTGAATAAATAATAGTAATTGTACAAAGTGCATCTGTTCCTCCTTGTCATAATCTCTCAGTGGTACGGTAATTGGAAAAGTGAGAGCAAACCCCCCTGTCAAAAAACACTAATTCTAATGACAACTCATGACAAAAGAGTGGCAGGTTTCTTGCGATCTCATTTACACAATACAATTTCACATTTACTGTATCGATCGCAGCAGGTCTGAGGCACTGCATGTCTGGAGAGCTACGTTTTTTTCCCCTTAGAGCAGTTGCTATAAAAGTCAGGCATTTTGAGAGCTGATTCATTGAAGTTTCCTTTGAAGCTTGGAAAAGAGTAACACTGTCACATGAAGTGAGAAAAAAAGTGAGAGGACAGACAGACAGTGGTCGAGAGAGAGAGACAGGCGACAGTAGCAGAGATGAGAGAGAGAAAGAAGGTTAGTGAGAGAGACAGACAGAGAGATAGACAGAAAAATAGAGAGAGAGGGTTTTTTTTTTTTGTCAGAGCACACACAGTCCCTAAGGGCAAATGAATGAGAGAGACAGAAAGAGGCAAACAGACAGACAGATGGCAGGCAGGATCACTGTGTTAGACAAAAAGAGGGATAAAGAGAGGCGAATAGAATGGGGGAGTCTGTCAGTCCACTGACTTGTTAAAAAATGAAACAGGATTCCTCTAGCAAAGCATATTCTGAAGAGATTTCAGCATTCGTGCATGACTGTGCATGTACATTTAACGTATGTAAATGTCAGAGAGAACAACCTCTCTCTTGTTCTGACTTGCAAAGTGAGAGAGTGGGTAAGCAGCGCGGTATCAAGGAGCTAAGGTGAGACCTAGATGGGTCCAAGGCCATGTTTCAGACAGCCAAATTCCAGCTGCAATGTCAAGTGTGAACTTGGCCACTCTCTGTGTCACTGAGCCTGGAAAGACAAGTCACAGATTCTCCTTTCCATCCTGAGTTTTCTGGCGTGCAATTCCCTCGGTGGCAGCGCACTTACCTTCCAGCGAGGCAGACAGTCTTTGGGCTTCCAATAGCCTCCTAGGACTAGGCTGGGCTCTGTCTCCAGCAAAGACCTCTCCACCTCCTCCAGGGATATCTCACTCATATTCACCACCAACCTGCCCTCTGTGAGAGAGAGAGAGAAGAGAGAGAGAGGAAGGAGTTGAATGAGGGCATACATAAGGGAGAATGGCAGTCGGCCATTCATAGAGAGAGGAGGGAAAAGAAAGTCATCCATGCATGTGATGGAGATGAAGAACAGTTAAGTGTAAGGTGAGAGGAAAAAGAGCAAAGGGGTACAGTGAGAAAAAATGTTAATGGCAAGGAAAAAGAGGTGGGAAAAAGCAGGAAGGGGAGGGGGAGAGGGAGGGGGAGACAGAACAATGCTAGTCAAGGCCTGTAACAACTGAGCGACCTGGGACATAAATTGCTGGGTTCAGCTGCTCTACATCATTACGAGCTGTTTGTATGCATCATCAATCAAACTTGAGAGCAAGGGCTCTCAAGCATTTTACTACTCATAACTGGAAATAAATAGATACAGAAGCACTACGACAATTCACTTAATGGAGCTGCTGAAAGAGGCCCATGGAACCTGGAGACTGGTTATTTTTAGTGATTAAAGGTCGGCCTAAGAGACTAAATGAAATTCTTCTCATTTGTTGCCTCCAATATAATATAGAAGGATCACGTTAACACTATGTACACAGTTATCAAATGGTGTACTCTTTTAATAGTTTTTGATCATTGATTCATGCATTTTTAAGTGTAACATAAATAATTCAAGGGTACAAAAGCATTATTACATCTCTAGCTCATTATCCCCCAACCCCTCAAGAGATAGCAAACCAGGTAAATGAAAAGTAAGTACAAACAACAAATGCTAAATGTTATTTTAATGTAATATGCTATATGTGTGTGTACTTACTCATGGAGGGTAGCCTCTCAGGGCATATCTGTGAGGGGAGGTAGGTGAAGCCCTCAGGGAGGTATGTGGTGGGAGGAGCATCACTCTCACTCAAATTGAAGTCATAGGAATAGTCTGCACATACACACACAGATACGTATCAGCATCATTATCGACAGTCCTTCACAGCATGACAGCTGTATACTCTGATGATACTGTTTTGATCTATCTTTTCATCTGGAGTCATTCACTCTTAACTCAGCGTTGTGGTCTGCATTTATGTATGAGTGGCTAACGGTGCATGAAGATTGGGACAAACACAACATCAAGCAGGGCTAAGTGTTGATGCAGGGTGACACGACTTGGCTTATCCCATTGCACTTTCTCGACTCCTGCATTTGCGCCTGTAAAACTGCATATGACACAGCATTTGAAATAACCCTAATGCATGTAATCACCTGTTTATGCATGTGTGTGGATATTTACCTGTGCCATTGATGTTGTAAGCCCCCCTCACCACCTGCTCCAGAACCTGCGCTCCAATGCTTTTCATGTTTTCTCTGATCTGAATCCCCCTGGCTTGGACCATGAACACATATTCATTCACTGTGGACAGAAACAAAGAAGCAGGAAAATTAGTCATTTCGTTTTTATGCCCCTTAGAGCAAACAAAAGTGAGACTCAACACAATTTAGCAAAACCTGCCCAAGCAGGTTAATGTCTGTTTCGCTAGTCTTCCACCTGATCCGAGCCTTGGCGACTTAATCAGCTGGATTTCCCCAACACACATCAAATATGTTTACACCAAAGAAAATAATTATGGGAATGCTAATCAATGGGATGGTGGGAAGGGGAAGAGGAAATAAGTCTGAAAAGCAAGAAGGGAGAGCTACACTTTAAGCAATTTAAGAAGACTGGGAAGAAAGAAACAATCAGTTTGATGTTAATGATTTATTCTGGTCTTCATAGCCTGGGAATCTCCATGAACTGCCTTGTTATGCTGTAACATTTCCTTTTACCAATTCCCTTCATAATCTACAGCACTGTCACTATCATGACTTGTAAGAAATGTATTTGTGTATCTTGAAAATAAATGGAACAAATAGGGTGAGGCTGACTGACAGTATGACAAAAGGAACAGCAGTTAGCCAATGACGAGGAACTCACAGAATGAGCCCACCAGGGCGTGAGTGTGTGAGAGGGAGTCTTCCTGGTTAGGTAACAATGTAGCACTAAATTACCCTTCATGCATGAGAATGCACTGTGTTGTACATAACTAATAAGCAGCAGCAAAGACCTTGAATCAATCACAAGACTGAGGATATCTGATTATAGGTCATGTGTCAAAAATTCAACTTATTAAGACAGCTCAGAGCCTTGCACTTTTGGTAGCTTCCCCTCAGAGGTTTACAGGTCAGTGTGGTTTGGCGTGAGACTCAACACAACGGTCAGCCTGGCAAATGAAATCAGTCTGGTGGAACAAACAGACTGGATGTGGTTTAAGTTGTGTGAAAATACACCTTCTTCCTTTTTCCACTCTGTGACAGTTAACCAGAAGTTCAGAAAGACACTCACCCCCACCCACACTTAAAAAAGTATGTCACTGCCACCATGGGTGTTTGTCTTCCTGGTTCACTGGAACAATGAACTTACAACAGATGCAAGAGTGTTTTTTTTTTGTGCACAACTCCAAGAATAACTCACTGGACTACAGCTTTCTGTCCCTTAATTTGGAGCCGCATGCCAACACAGTGCTGCCAAACTGATGGATCTCTGTCCCTGAGTGCAGATCCAATTTAACAATCGCCAGACATTAATCAAATCAAAGTGTATCTCCAAGCAAACCTAATATGATCCACTCTCCCACATATATGTCCATACATGTGCGTGTGCGCGTGTCAGCGTTAGTACCACTGCTGAGTTAGAAAGCCATAAGATGCGATTTGTCATCAGTAATTGTGTTACTGTTTCCATTACACTCATCTTGTTTTATACAAATTGCCTGGCTTGCAGGATCAGGGACTAGTGGCTGTACAGTAACTGAAATCAATGTTCTTGTCTTACTCCTGCAACATGCAAATATTACAGCAGAGTCAGGGCTTTTGTTATATATTGTGCATGCAAGGTATGGTTTTGGTGTAATATCATGAAATGGCAAGAGTGGAGTTTTTCTGGTCTTAAAAGCTATATTAGAACTTGTTAGACTGTTCTAGTTTATCATATCCACGTCACTAATGATTGTTTAATTTCATTTTTCCCATATCGCTCAGCCCTACAACAGTGTATCAACAGATACACACAAATACACACATGCAGACACACACAAAGACAAAGACACGGATGTCTCTCTGAGGCGCCATATGACAGAGAAAGGCTAAGAGGCTTCTGAAGTGTGATCCAGTCCTGCAGGCACCGATATACTTTGACACATAGCTGTGTCCTCCTCATTCCTGCCAAGCTATGGAGATATATTATCTATCCATATCGCTAACAGGACAAGTCCTGGGCTGCAATATACACTCAGAGTGACAGAGAGTACCACACTGCACCTCCAAAATGCCTGAAGAGCAAAAAAGTCTTTTTTTTAACCTCTATTCTTTTCTTCTTTCTAGGTCCATTTTTGTTGAGTTCTAAGTAGCTTAATGCTGAAAAGATATGTTGATTGACAGATAATTATTAATCAGTCATAATTTTGATTAACTGTTGATCATTTTAGTCAATTATCAAGTATAAACGCCAAGCATTTGCTGGGTACACTAAAATGCAAAGATTTTCTTACTTTGTTCATTTATATCATTATAAAATTAATATTGTACTTTTTTTTTGCTTCTGGCCAGACTAAGGAAGCAATTTGAATTTGGAAAAAACAAACAAAGACAATAATCCTTAGTTGTTTTCCCAGTTTTAGGTCGTTTCAAGGGTTAAGTTGCTTGGACAGGTGTTTGTACACCAAGATGGATAAGGTCAATACTTTGTCTAAGCTACTGAACACAAAGCAGTGGGTGTCCAATTCCTCCTTCACCTTCTCCTCCTCCTCTTATTCTCCTCATCAGTAAACAGTGGTCTCTAGGGGTGGGAGTAATGGTCAAGGCAGTGGTATTCAAGGCTGCAAACTGTGACAAATGCAATCAGACACAAGAGAACTGGAGTCTGGAGGCAGCCCGGAGCCCAAGACACAAGGCTATTAGCCTCAGACATTACAAGCATGTGGATGCAGACGCACGCACGCACACACACACACACACACACACACACACACACACACACACACACACACACAAACACACACACAGCACTCCACTCTGTCGTTTGAACGGGTCAGGACCTTTGCCGTGTGCGCACACAGCTGCATGTTACACATGTAGATCAGCAGGCAGGCGTCCCCATCCCAATCCACACACACCCTACCAGAAACCCCCACTGTAACCCTTCAAGCGTGACAGGAGACCTTGATCGACCTTGTCCTCCATAGCGCTCAGAGAGCACACTGTCCCCTTGCCAAGCCCAGCCCCCGTACCTCTCTCTCTCTCTCCTTCTCTCTTTCTCTCTCTCTCCCTGCATCCCTCCCCCATTGTACTTCTCCGTCCTTCCCTTTATCTCCCCTCTCAATCTCTCCGCTCTGGCATCTCTGTGTAATGTGGTTTGTATCACTTTCTGTCAAATCCTTTTGTTCCTATCGTGTAAGGAAATAATCTGATTGATTGAAAGCTTTACAGTGAAATTCCAGGAAGGGGCCATACACCATATGGCACTATCACTGAGGTTGTGTTAATCAGAAAAAAAACAAACAAACAAATAAATAATTAAATAAACAAACAAGCAAGGGAAAAAAAAGAAGAGCACGCAGATACACCATTACCCCCGCCTCTGCCTCTGAAAGGCAATTAACTCCACATTGATAGCTCAGCAGTGGGAGGTGATCAGTGCCATTCTGCTAGCTCCCTGATAAGAGCTGAAAGGCAGTTTTTTTCCAGCAGAAATGCTTTGTGCACGCACACACACGGTGACACAAATACGCATACACACCATGCACATACTGGCAGCTTTCAGGGTTTAAAGCTTCTCATTCTGAGAGAGGGTCATTTTTACCGCCACCCCGTATCAGCGACACTCACACACACACACACACACACACACACTGTTAGAGCACTACAGGCGAGAATACATCATCTTTTGGTGAATGCTGAACATGCATTATGTCAGTGTAAAAGCTGAGTTACTGAGACTATCGGTAATGTAGCGCACTGGATAGGCCACAAATCATTTAGCAGCCCTTTCCAATACTTCATCAGAAAATAAACAGCTGATTACTCAAAGCATTAGCACACAATCCCTTACAATTATCTGGAACAACTACGATTAGAGTGCACTGATTTAATGAGGATGCTTTGGATTGGCATGAGATGAAGATAATGGATTTTCACTTTTTTTTTTTTTTTTTCCTTTTATCCTTAAACAGGCGAAACATTAGAGGTGGTTTTCGAGCATTATTGGATCTCATCTGAGAAGACAAGCAAATTATTGCCTCCCCTGACCCCTGTAAGTGATGCCGAGAAACCATGAAGCGGTGGTGGATCGATGCGCGCGCACACACATACACACACACACTGAGCAGCCTGTGAATCACACTCACACACAGAGCTGGTACAGCCATGTGTTGCCATATGGGGGAAAGGTATTACTTCTTTCCCCTTATCCAGTTTGAACCTCCATCAAACACATGAAAACAGCGGGATAATACACTACACTGCACCCTGAGTGGCAGAAAAGCACAACATCGCTGCTTTTAGAATCCACTTTTTTGATTTTAATCTCACCTTCACAAACTGTAAACACACATCTCTCTGGTATTTCTAAAACAACTGTATTTTATCAGTGTTTTTCTTATCACTTTGCCTCTGCTTTCATCATTATCTTATCACTACTCAAATAAACTAAAATAATGGCTCTGTAATCCTCCCCATGGAAAAAAGATTTGACTATTTTTTTCCCTGAATGAAAAGGGAAAGGTATGTCCAGCAGTCAGTTAGACAGACACAGCTGACAAAAAAAAAAAAGTCGAGAACCAAGAGAGAACCAAACCTACATCCTGTTTGCGCTCTGCAGCGTCACCCACTCAAAACCACACCTGCAGCCACACACATAAACACAGACACACACAGGGCCAGAAATATACATTTACCCTCTTCTAACAACACTTTAATCCAACCTTACTCAATGTTTGTTCGACCCTCTTTACCTTTTGATCCCATTATATATGTTGTATATATATCTCAGAGATAGGAAAGTATAAAATAAACATCCAAGGTAAAAAAAAACAAAAAAACAAACAAATAAAAAAAAAAATCAGCCCATACATTGTTGGATATTATATACAGAACAATAGGGAGTTGGGGAATTATCCTTGAGGAGTTGGTGTTCAGCTGAATTTCTGAGGAAATCACCGCCATTGTTAGGACATTCCTCAGATACGCTGCCAAGGCAAAAACAGTAAGGCGGTATTTAAGGGGGACTGGTCGCTGCTCCGTCTAAATGTTTGTGTCACTGATTAGACGCCTTTTCCATAAAGTCTTACATGTTTGTGCTGATAACACTGGCAGTCGTATAGCCCTTACATATTTACAGTAGACCGACGGAGCGGGAACAACATGGAAAAGTGCCTGGTGATTTCCCATCAATATTACACTCCCCTCGGAAAAAAAGAAAAAAAAAAAGTCCTCCGCTTTGCTGGAATTTCTCACTTCCTTTTTATGGAATTGTGTTCACTCTCATTCACCGTCTCTTTTTCCTTTCCTTATCTTTCCTTTTCCCTCTTTACCATATCTCACCACCCCACCTCCCCAACTCCCCTGGGCAGTCTTGTTGTCCTGGGTAACTTAAGGTTATGTAAACAGCAGTGTGTGGTGCTTTCCTGAGGGTCCGTTTTGCGGACACCTCAAGAGACACCCTCAAAGCAGGCAGACACACAGAGAGCTGCCGCACGGTCTTTGATTCTAAAAAAAAGAGAGAGAGAAAGAGAGAAAAAAAAACCCTGCGACTTTGTGTACTATAATAGTTGCGCTATAAAAATGTTTTCCCTGAAATAGCTGGCATCACAAAATCCTGTTTGCATTTGTGTGCATGCATGCTCTCATACTCAGATAGGGTTTGTAGATGGATGTTCCTGTGACAGTTCTCTACAAGCTACTAAAGAATCAATTTGTTCTCGGCATCTGACATGGATTGTGGATTAGATTCTTGTTCCCCCCTCCCTTTTTTTGTGGTCCCGATGACTCAAACCCCTTGCAACCCCAAATACGGCAGACTTTGTGTTGTGTTCTCTTATAGCTACACATAACCATGTGGAACTATTAATAAGACAGTTAGATCGATCGTAATATGTTAGATATGTAATATGCGCATGACTTTAACATACTCCTCCTTGTAACTTTGGCCCATGGCTCAGCTTCTACAACAGAAGGAAATTCTCTCTTTCTTTCCATGTCCTGTGACATTCCCAGTTGGACTTTGGGGAGTGGGGGTGGGGTGTCCTTCAATCTCCTGACTTGTGATTCCAGAAATCAGCTGCAGGCTGGATCAGCCCACGAGATCATGAGAGACGGGAAGGCGATAGAAGTGGGTTCAAATGAGGAGAAGAAGAAATATGGATGTATTTGTGGTGACGTGGTGGGATTGGCCAATGGCAGTTTTGGATGCAGCAGCCAATCATGATTATCCAAGGAAATAAAAATGCCATTCCATGTGTCAATTTGCATTGTGAATAGTTTTCTAGTCTCAGATTTTTTTTTTTAATTATTTACAGAAAACTCCTGTTACAACCACACACACACACACACACACACACACACACGATGATGATATTAGTCCAGTGTTATGGTCACATGAAGCCCAGTCATAAGTGGATCATGAGGCTTCCTCCCAAACCACAGCTGCACTCCACGCACAGGCGCACACACACACAACCATCGCCATGCCACACCCCGCTGCCTCAAAAGAACTTTGTGTACAGTTAAGTTGGCAGGAAAACCAACATAACCGTGCTCTGCAGAATTCGCAGCATGGGAACAAGAATGCAAAGAATCTCCTAACAGCCTTATTTCGCCATAAGGCTGGGGGAGGTAAACTGCATCAGAGAGCGCCGCTGGCTGACAGAAAGGAAGGGAGAGGAAGAAGGCTGATTTTCACAGCAGATGTCCCTTTGACAGGAAGGGTCCTCAACATTTACTGCCTCAGTGGTGACGTCAGCAGTCATCCCAGTTGCTGGCACCGTGCCCACTTCCTGAGAGCATCCAAACCATGTGTGCTCCCCGTCTCTCCCTCCTCCCAGTTCTCCTTGGCCAGCCAGTTTCATCCATTTCTCTATCTATCTCTCTATTCCCATCCTGCTCTCCTCTCCCTTCCCCCACTCTGCTGAGGCTACACACATGCCCGTGAAGGATAAATAAATTTAAAAAAAAATGTTGCTCATCACCTTGACGGAATACTTGTTTTTTGGAATATTAGGCTGTTTGCCATCTTACCTACTGATGAGAACACAGACACTGAAATCATCCATGTGACCCAAGAGGATGTTAGCCAGTGTTGTTATGTTGACCAATCTCGAGAAAACACTAGGAGGGAACAGTTCCTAAAAATCCGTTACTACCGAGTTTGCCAACGGAGGAAACAGTTACGCGAAGGAGCAGCTGGAATCTGAGGAATTTGGGAAAGCACCTACATTTCCCAGAGATCACTTGTCGTACTCACTGTAGGCTGTTACTCATCTCCACCCACACACACACACACACACACACACACACACACACACACACACAGTATTTCCTCCAACTCTATGCTCATTGCTTTTGCCTATTTGTCCATCTGCGTCAGGTTTCACACACAGGAGTGCCATGTGATTACATAATCTAGCAGGGCTGGGCCGACGGCTGATATCATCTTCCATCGCTGATGGCTGACAGCCATCGACCACTGAGCCCTCTACCATCATAACAGTATGATTTAAAAGCCTCCACCTCCAGACAGAAAATGTTAAGAGTCCCAGTGTCTCTGCTATACCATACAGAATGTATTCATTACTTATTTATAACTTATTTGTGGGGATTTCCCGAGGACCAAGCTGAAGCTTAGAATAATCTTCATTTATCCAGGGAAGGGACAACATTCAGGGCTGTCCTGTCATCCTGGGGATGGAAACATAAGTATCTGGGGCGGACAAACATCTCTGGCAGGATGACTGCACATCTATAGCGGGTACAACCAGTCTTGAGATATTCTGTCGTAGGCGGCAAGCCGGTTGTATTCAGTGGAAAACACTGGTTGTAGCCATTGTAGATGTGCAGCGGATTACCATTAAAAATAACAAACCGTTCATTACACAGCGCACTCTACAAAGTGCAATGTTGCAAACACACCCACTGTATGAGAGCCATCTAACCACACACTTAGCTGATGAACGAATGAATAGAGTGAAAGTATTTTTATGTTTATTTTAAAAAGTTGGAGAAGAGTTTTGCCTGTGGAAGAATATGAGTTGATTTCATATTGCTATCCCAAATCTCTGACTGGAAAAAAAAATCTTCTGCCCAATAAGAAAAAATGCACTGGAAATGATTTTTTTTTTCCTTCCCTACTTAACAAAAGAAACTGAACCCAAACCAAAATTGTGACCTAAAAACTGTAGAACAAACCAAACTGTGGGTTTATTGAACCGTTAAACCCCTGATTAAATTTGTTATTTTCAAAGTGATAGGTAAATAATAATAATAATGATGATGATGGAATATTGGAAGTCTCTGAAAGTTAATTTTCGTATTGTAGTGTGATGGATGAAAACCAATGGCTGGATAAAAGGTGGGAAAAATTATGTCAGAAGTCTGGCTGCTTAGGAAAAGATAAGCAGAAATACATGTATTTACATTTATGGTATAGTCTGGCCCATTAAAGCTTTTTCTTATCGCTATACTAGAAACACACTTCAAAATTGTATATATACCACACACACACACAGGCGAGGCAGACTGCCCTGATGTCAGGCTTAAAACATGCAAGCATGCAGGACTGACATTGTTGAAAGTTATGTCTGTGTGTGTGTATGTGTGAAAACACTGAACTAAATAGTTTGTGTTCTTTGTGTTAGTTCTCAGTGACAGCAACCAAACCTGACTACTGCTGTGAGAGTAAAGCCAACAGACAATCTTAATTTGAGAAAGCAAGCATTTCTCTCTCTCTCTCTCTCTCTTCATCTTATGGAAAAGCTAAGAGACAGATCTACACCGAGTTAAAATTCCAATCGTCTGCCAAAAACACTGTAGCCAGTACAGACGTTAATGCAAAACATTTATGGTAGGAGAGTTATGCAGTACATGGCATGCCTTGAATATTCAAACAAACCAGTCTGAGAGACGTATGACCCACTCTGTTGAGAAACCGGCCCTATCTGCAATAACACTGCAAATTCATATTTCTCCAACTAAAGCAAACGTTTAACCGTTACTATGTTTATGTGGGAGTGGGTGTTAATATGATGAACTGCTATGGATATTGCATAACCAAAGAAAGACACAGATGTAGCAAGAGTTACTGTAACTCATGACTATGCATAAACAGCTGGCAAGGTTTCTATTGCACTTCCCCTCTACTCTCATCTTTAAACACAGCAGCCTCCAAATACACGAGAAGAGTCGCCCTCAGTGTATATTATCAATGTCAAGCTCACTGATGTTCAGTGATTTTTTTCCATTACCATACTCCCAGCTCGGGGGCTGGTTTGAACCTAAGATTTAAGGCTAATGGATGCTGTGGTTAATCAATGACACTAATCGATTGATAAACTTCCAGGCAGGGGGAAAAATAGAGCTTCCATTGTAGCTGAGCCACATGGAGATACACCTGTGATTAATAGGGACATTTCCATTGAGACCTCTGACTACCAAAGGCGGAAGATCAACAGTGGAAGTAGTCCGCTCCCGATAGCTCGTAGATAAGACAGAAATGTGGCCGGCCTAACCCTAACCCATGTTGTGCAAAGTGTTACTGGAAATAACTGTGACATCATTTCAATGAAAATGTGTCATGGAAAAAATGTCGTAAGTAAGTAAGATGGAGATAAAACAAGACATCATTCCTTCTGCCAAATAATATATTGCTCTCAGACACACCATGTAGACACACTCACACACACACACACACACACACACACAGCCAGCAGGGACAGCATGAAGTGTAGCTTGAGTTCATTTTTGGTCTTGCACTAGTCATTCTGCCCCTCCATCTGCTCCGTCGTCCCAAGTGTGTGCGTGTGTGTGTGTGTGTGCATGTGCTTCAGTCTGTTTGTGTGCATGTGTGACCCTCCCCTGAGTCACTGTGTCTGCCGAGCCACAACATGGCAGAGAAACACGGGGACCGGACGCGGCGAGGGGAATTACATAAACAACACAGTGGTGCCAGGACCCCTTGTTTTCACTCTGCCGCAAACAAATACTGGAAAACAGATCGGAGGGAGGGAAAGTGAGAAACAGAGAGATGGAGACAGACAGACAGATTGTGTGTGTGTGTGTGTGTGTGTGTGTGAGTGTGTGAGTGAGAGAGAGAGAGAAAGGGAAAAAACAAGAGAGCGTAATTTTCTTCCCCTAATACCATCAATATCTTTCCAAGCCTCTCTAGTTCTTCTTTGTTCCACTGTTGGCTGCATCCTTTGCTTGATTGAAAACAGAATATCGCTGTTTTGGTTTTAAATTCAAGTGGAAGTGGAACTGGAATACATGGTCTCCTATGGCCGGAACGACTACGATTCTACGATTCTTTAGGACTTATGAACGCTTTTTTCAAAACCCACTGGACAAGTCGAGAAATTCACAGTGGCCAATCTGAAAGTTGGATATTTTTCTTAGCTTGTGAAACGTTATTTGGGAGAAATGAGTTTTTTGGAGGACAGCAATAGCGAGTGACAATATGTGGACATATGTGCATGAGAGTTCCTTCTCTCGCAATCGCTTAGGGAAGACATAACCACAGAGAAAAACCCCAGGAAGGAGAAAGAGGGCGAAATATTCATACCAATGTGCAAAGAGGAAGAATGGTGCAAGATAGTAAGAAAAAGAGTAAGAAAAAGAAAAAGGTGTGAGGGGGGGGTAAGTGGCAGTATGGAGTG
>OMLB01009956.1:13152-23620 GCA_900302555.1 Myripristis jacobus | reverse complement strand
TGAAGGGTTTACTTACATGCCAGCAATCATTTTACCACAGAAAGAGTCACATTTTTCAAATGTTGGATATCTCATTTTGGAATGAAACTCTTCATAACATTAACCAATTCTGAGAGGTATTTCTAGAGCATATCAGATTATTTAAATGTATGGTAGTGGCTCTTATTCTTGACAGAGATAATATAATGCAACTAACATGTTTTATTCCTATTACATAATACATGTTTAATCTAATGAAATCCAAATCTGTAAAGTTACGTAACATTATAATAATAAAGATCTTTATTCGAGTGATTTGATTCATGCTCACTGGATGGAGGACACAGTTTTTTTGTGGAAAAGAGTGTGCTTGGCTTCAAATGAATGGCAGTACTTATATTTTTGTGTTGAAGATGCTCATAGGCAGCACACATGCCTAGTTTCCTGTCTCAAATGTCACGCAGAAGGACCACAAGCAGCACTGCAAACAAATCTCTCAGTCAAACTGTTGTTTTATATCTTTCTACAGCTTAAGTGAGAGAAAAATACGACTTAATTTTCAATCGATCCATGTAGAAAGATGTTTCAGTCACATATTACCTTCTACAGAGAGAAACACACAGGGATCTGCTAGAAAATTCCAAAGGATTTCAATTAAACCAGAGGAGTTGGTATTCATGGCATGGAAAAGTGAGCCAAAGATCATTTCTGACACGGCTATAAATGAAAGGAGAAAAGCAAGAGCTCCCACTCTGCACCTACTTTTTGGTCCGCTCTCCATGCACAGGTCTTGAGCTGAAAGCTGGTACTGTTGCTAATATATATATATGCTGTTAAAAAGTAAAAGACCAAAGATCTATAGTTAATCTGGAGCAAATTACATCCAATCAGAGTTGTGGTTTATTCACTTGCTGTTAATTTACATTAATTAAATATGCTAAATATGTTCTATGTTCTGATCTGTTGTCTACATACACTCTATTTGGCTGTGTGTGCAAGCTCTTATTTTCTGTTGCATAGAATAGCATTTCTGCAATCTGAAATGGGCAAAATCCCAGAACGACAGGGCTGTGTTTTACAGATATTTACTATGTTTTTACGGGACTTAAATGCATCCACTGGCATCATTTGTGAGAATTTTTCAGGTCTATTTAATAAAAAAAAAAAAAAAAAAAGCAAATTATTGGTACTGTAATGTACTTTCAAATAATTAAAAAAAATGCTGCATTGAAAACATATGACAGTTAATGACACCACTTTTTATTATTAGGACACCAGTTTTTTTCTCCCAAACTGCGGAGTGATGTGTTTGTCCAACATACACGATCTTTGGCTGTGCCTCAGGACTCCCCCCCACCGGAAGTTAGCCGGACATGCTACAGGAAGTCTGTGCGTCAAGCCTACAATAAGAAGAAGCCCACGGCAGCCAACCCGTTGACCCAACCCCCTCAAAACAACCACAGAAAGAATAACAGATAATGTAAGATACCCGACCAGTCTGCATGATTTTACTAATCGTCATCTTTATTGACCCACACTGTCCCGTTTGTGCAGCGCACAGCGGGGTTAGCGGCGGAGAGCTAGCGCGAAGCTAACGTTAGCTGCACAGGCGGCTAGCTTCATTAGCATCGCTTTGTTTTCTGGTTAAGAGTCTTTATGTCGCCGGAAAACTGGGGGGAAACGTCTTGGTTTGGCCTGTGCATGTGGTGGATGTTATTTTATGGAAGACAAACGGGACGCACAGTGTTAAACCACAACTTTCCAGCCGTGGGTTGGTCCGCGTCCCCCGCACAGCTGCTGCTCTGCGGGCTGATTACAGGACGGGCTCCGGCTGCTCGGCCGGTGCACCTGAGAGGAATTAATATTTTATTTAGGATTAGTCGGTTTAATAACCTCTACTGACTTGAGAAAAAAATCCCAAAGATGATCTCCAGAAACACAGGCAAAAATATTTTTTGGGTGATGAGCAAATTGGCTAGAAATTATTCGACAACTCGAAAGAAATTAAAAAACATTATAAAAATGATCAGAAAATTAGCTAAAAAGGAGCGAGAATAATCAAAAATTGCTTTAAAATACAATAAAATGAGCAGGAAATTAGCCCAAAAAAGAAAAAAAGTTTAGAAATCACAAAAAATATAAATTTACAGTTGAAAAAAACCTTTAAAATTACAAGTAAGGTCAGATAGCCTGTTTAAATCTGTTTAAGTCTTTATTTAAGCATTTAACGGTCTAATAATTTATACAATAATTAATTTAATAACTTAATGATTATATATAACTCATAATTTTTATATTTGGACTCAAGGAAGAACAGTTGCTACCTTGCTTGCAGCTGATGCAGATCCATTTGTACAAGAAACAATAAATGTGTCGGACTTTACATCAGTTCAACAGTGCAGCATGTATATAAATGTATGGTAAGATATACTAATACACTGTTTACATATGCTCAATATTTAATGTAATATTTTGTGGGATTATTGCACATATTTTGACATAATCCTACTTTTGCATAATACTTACATAATACTGACATAATACTTTTTTTGTGATTAATGCACAAGTGGAATTATTGCACATGTTTATACATAATGCACACTTTATTTATTTATTTTTTATAAATATCTAAGGCACATATTTTTCTTATTGCCTTTTCTATTTCTTGAAATTTAATTCTTCTCTTGAGAATTTTTCCCCGGTTTCCCCCTCAGGGATCAGAGAACTATTTTTCTGATTCTGATTCTGAAATTTACAAGAAATTTTGCCAGAAATTACCAAAACTGTCTCTTGGAACATGAGTTAAGAACCATTAATATTTTGGTCCAGGGGTAAGTTGTGCATACAGATTATGCACCAAAGAGCAGTGTCTCTAACTGGTTTCTGCTGCTCGCTGCTGCCCTCTGTGGTGGGAACAGGTAATGAACGAGCCTGCACTGATAGTCCAAATTTTGTATGCTGAGTGTATGCCGAATTGAAGAGTGACCCTTATTGATCCAGAACAGGAAGAAAATAACTTTGTGAATCGTGTATATTTTTGTAAACAAGCACATCAATAAAAAAAAAATCTGAAATTTGAAAGGAGTTTGGTGTGTGATGAAAAGAATATAGGGCTGAGGGTGTGACCCAGACAAACTGTTGCTCAAACCTGAATTTCTGTGTGATTCTCTGAGTTCAACACACTGCTGGGTCATAGTGTGTCGCTGGTACTGAAGCTGTTTTCTGTCTTTCCACACATCAGGAATATAAAATGTAACTCAGAGCGTCAGTCAGCCACAGTCAGTGAAACTGCGCTGTACAATAAATGTCCAGAAATGTGTCAGCAGAGCTCACACAGTGATTCAAGCGCACACTGGCACAAATGATAACAAACACACTCATTCAGAGCAGGACAGAGGCTGTGCTGTACCTCCTTCCCGGCAGTAATAAGTGCTGCGTCACATCTGACCCCCCCCAGCCTGTTGACCACCAACTCAGTCCTAGGTCGTTCCCTAAGAACATGGGTTCAATTTAGAAAATATTTCAGTCTCCAGACCCCCTCCGCAATCAGAATCAGAAATACTTTACTCATCCCTGAGGGCAAATTTGATTATTTTTTTCTGCCTTTTGAGTGCTCTTGCAGCTGACCATCTTTGTGTGCCTGCAGCTCACAATTTGGCATAAATGAGGATGAGGATAAGCCCACAGACAGCTTGCTTACTGGAAGCTAGGGCTGGGATGTGACGCTCATCTCCTGATTCGATACTGTCACGATACTTAGGTGCAATTCGATGTTATGATTTATTGTGATTTTTTTTTTGAATCCTCCTCTAGTTTGTGGTTGTAAAGTTTCATGAGGCTGTGATTCTCCTAGAGGTCACCAGAGGTCATTTTATACAGTGACGTCACTCCAGTGAAGTGGCTGCTATGGGGGCCAACATCATCACACAGGAATCAAATGTGGCTCATTGAATCCACAAGAGTCTCAGCTTTCCAGTCAGAGCCAACTGATGCAACTGTTTAGGCCCCAGTCTGCACACACACACCATTTTACAACAGGCCACAAGAACACATGTGGACTGCAGGCTTTGTGGCCCAAACTGCATGGGATTAGCAGAGGGTGGGCACCTCCACTCTTTAATACAGTTTAAAGTTGTGTATGGTGTCCACATCTCCAAAATAAAACTGGTGAGAAGACATCCTGGCTGTGCCCTGGTTTGGAGGAGATTTAGAGATCTGTCTCCGCGACTGCATCTCCAATAATACAGTGTGTAATTGAACCCACCCGCTTGGCTATTTCCTTTCACTTGAACGGTGTAAAACAAGCCCTTGAGCTAATTCATAGTTGTTAGAAATAAAATTGGTACTTTAGAGTATGAATGGTGGAAAAACCTCAGATTTAGGACCTTATGAAAGCCATTCAGTGTCTTAAATATGAGATTTGCCGACAGTACTTTACTTTTTATTTCAGAAATACTAAGTGTGAGCAAATTTATGGAGGGTGTTTTTTAAAGTAGCAGATTTTTTTCACTTTTTTTTTTGCAGTCAAACACAGCACAGCTTTCTCGCTTTAAATTAAAATTGTACACTAACGAGCGTTTAATCAGGTTTTGCACCAAAAGATAAAAGTGCAGTCAGGTTTTAGGACAGGTTTGGTGGTGAGATGGACGATGTAATTAATCATAAAGCATCAAACTTTGGCACTAAAATAAAATATCTTCAGTTGCTGTCGTAAAGTTTTGTGTAACTGGTCATCTGCTCCGCTTGTGATTGTGTTGCATGTCGATTTGGACGCCTTAAATCCCTCTCTGTGTTTTGGAACCGTGCACCGAACAGCTTTCAAACTCTTCCTCTTCTTCATTTCTTCTTCTTTGGACCAGATTGTGTTGAATCTTCAGCTGAGATGAGCGCTGCCGTGCCAAACCACCGGAGGACCAAACCTGGCGGTGAGTTTCATTTTAGACCTCGTCCACACGAACACGGATATTTTGCAAAAAAATAAAAAACAAAATAAAAACCATTTTCCTTTATGTTTTGGCCTCTCTTCCACATGCAAAAGGCGTTTTAGGTCACTGAAAGGGAGAACTTTTCCACGCCTTCTGAAGCACAGATTTGTAAAAACTCAGGTTTATGTGTGTGAAATGTAAAACAGAGAGGTTGGGAAGTGACGGTATCTGGGATTTGATCTCCTTGTGTCTGGAAACCTGTCTTATATGCTAATTATAAGAGTAAACTTTATTTATTTTTTAAAATGAAAAATAAAATAAATCCATATAAAATAAAAACAATTAAAAAAAAATTAAAATATAATATGAATAATAAATAAATGAACAAATAATATAATCAACAATAAAAATAATATTTTTTAAAATAAATGATCATTTTTTATTTAAATTCATGAATAGTAAATAGGCAGCACTAATTAATTTAAAAAAAAACAAAACACTCACTAAAATTACTCTGCAGTTGTTCTCCAGTCATGGTTTTTGAGATGTTTATCCCTGTACTCTTCAAAATAAAAGTTGTTCTTGCTCAGTTTGCTGTTATCAGGCTGAAATGGAACAAAATCACATCGATGGAAAAACAGAAATCAGAAACCTCGCTGCCTGGTTTGGGTTTTAGTTTTATTTATTTATTTATTTTTAATGTAATTCCCGGTGTCCCTGAAGGCATCAAGGCCGGGGCGAGGTCGAACGGCGTGGCCGGGCCGACCTCCCAGATCCCCGGTTTGTCCCCCAGCGCCGACGACAGCGCCCCGGTGGAGCGGCTCAGCGGCCGCCGCGTCGGCATCTTCGAGACGGACTCGGAATACGTGAAGCTCGCCAAGCAGGGCGGACAGAAAGGTGCGCTTTTATTTTGAAACAAATGTGTACGCGTGTGTGTGTGTGTGTGTGTGGGCCTCAAGGTCGCTGTCTGATAGAGAGTTTTAAATAAAGTTTTGTGTTCGTGGCGGGCTTACAGGAACATCCTCGGGGATTGCTGCACAAGATCTGAACTGAGAAAGGCCTTCAGAGATTATAATCCCTTTAGTTTAGGACATAATCTGAACTTCATCAACCACCACCAACGATATGGGCATTAAATTCTGCTCTGTCTTTCATATTTCTTTTCTTGTGTGTTGTATATGTTTCTTTCTTTCATGTCTTTCTTTGTCTTTCTGTCTTTGTTTCTTTCTTTCTGTTGTTAGTTTGTCCTAATTTGTCTTTCTTTGTTTCTTTGTCTTTTGTCTTATTTGTCTTTTTCATCATTTTCTGTTCCTTTTCTTTCTTTTTTTGTTTCTCCCTGTCTTGATTTTTCTTTCTTTCTTTCTTTCTTCCTGGCTTCATATCTGTCCTTTGTCCTCATTTCTCCTTTTGTCTCTGTCTCTTTCTTCCCTTTTCTTTGTATCTTTCTTTGTTTCAGTCTGTTTCTGTCTCTCTGTCTTCATTTCTTTGTTTCTTTCCTTCCCACTGTTTTTCCTTGTCTCTTTTTTGTTTTTGTTTCTTTCATCCTTTTTTGTGTGTTTGTTTCCTTCTTTTGGTCTTTGTTTCTTTGTTTCTTTCTGTCTGTCTGTCTTGTATTTGGTCACTCACACTCGTCCTCATGCGGTCCAGTCAGACTGTAGTCTCTCTCTGTGGCGGCAGTATCGGCGGTGGTGGCGTTGTCACGGCGGCGGCGGCGGCTGTGTCTGTGAATTCGCAGCAGCGGACGCCGGCACGTTTTTTTTTTTCCCTTCTTCTTGTGAGAATGAGAAGCGGCCCGGCTGATTTGTTTGATCTCGACACGAGTGGCTCGACTCTTTGAAATGCAGATCTGGAACAAGTGGCTTATCAGCGCCCGTAATAACCCTGGACATGAAAGAGAGGGGGGGCCTCGCTCCAAAACGCCGCGCGGCTCTTTTGGGGAAACTTAACGATCGCTTCCTGTGAAACGCTGCAGTTTTGTAAGTGAATGGATCAAGATGGCTGCTAAGTTCACTCATTTTCAACAGTCACTGCTGATTTCATGCCGGCAAATATTTCTCCAGACACACAAGGGTTTTTTGTTTTTTGTTTTTTTTTCGTCTTTGATTCCAGTTTGGGCTCTTAAGACAGAAAGATTGAGCGGTACGAAGCGCCGTGCGACCAGGCGGGCTCCGGCGGCTCTTGATGTGGTTTGTTGTTGGATCCGCGTTCGGCTCCTGGCAGCAGCTCGGCGGCCGGCGAGGCTGGACCGGGATCCGGCTCCTGCGGTGGAGTTTTAGATGCTGTCGGATATTTTCTGCTGTTTAACTCCATCTGCCGTCCGCTGAGAAGCCAGCCTGCCGCCCTGTCTGCTCCTCTCTCTCTTCATTCTTACCGCTGCAGTGTACGTCCGCGTCGCCGTGAAGCTTCAACTCGTACGGTAACATTCGGTCATCGTTGAATTAAATGAGTTATTTGACGCAGCATTGAAATTTCAGTCATCAGTGGACCCTTTTTTCATGCAGGAATATCATAAAAATGCCAGAATTTGTTTATTTGTGTTGGTTTCTGTTGGTCAGACGAGCAAAAAAAAACGTCTTCTCCTCTCTCATTCTCCTCAGGACGCGCTCGGATAAATTGATAAAGGAATGCTTCACCGTTTTTCAGCCAGCTTTGTGTCATTGCAGCGTGGGTAGTAGTGCTGTGACGAGTTGTCGATCTGTGTCAATATATATCGATCTAACGATGACCAACCTGATATCGCAGATAGAGCGTGAGAGTATCGATCCATAAAGTCGTCTTAGTGCCAGTGTCAGGCAGATAAGGGCAAAAAAAAAAAAAAATCAGCAGTGTGGAAATATGAAAATTCAAATCACATGCCACATGCAAAGAATGCCAGTACGAGATAAAATACTAAGGAAACATGGTGACGCTAGCTAAGATTCCTGAGAGGGGAGTAAATTTCAGTTTGAAGGACAGACTCTCAGACAGAAATGGCCACGCGGACATGGCGTGGGAATTTCAAAATAAAGGCGCAGCGTCGCCTTTGAAATGATATGGATCGATCTTTTCACTTTGCGTCCGTGATATTGGAGATCCAGATCGATGGATTGTCACACCCCTGGTAATGACACAACATTCATTACTGGTAAAGTTAGGACGACTTGAGTTGTAAAACTGTTTTTGCAGCATTTAGGGTTCGGGTTTTCCTTCATTTTATTATAATAACAGCGTTTTGTAATAAAAACCTTGGGACACAAAATGTAAGAATATGATTTTTCCACATTTTGTGATCATTTAATACGTAAAGAGGCTGTTATTGCACAACGTGGAAGGTGTGCTTTTTTTGACAAATATATAATATTTCAGTCCATTATATAATATTGTACTAAAATAGCCAGTTATTACATATTCATCAGAAAAGTGCAGCCCCTGCATTATGTTGTAACTGGAGCATTATCTGATAGGTTATTACATAATGCAGGAAAATATGTTCAAGGTTTTTATTACGGAGTGTGTGTGTTGGTACAAAATGAAGAGAAATGTTACTACATTTCAGAGAGTAATTCATAACAAAATGTGGCGTCATTACAAGTGAACAGGAGTCAGAGAGGAAAGTGTGTGTGTGTGTGTGATGAAGGTGTGTTTGTCCTTCACCAGGTTTGTTGAGCCACGACGTCGATGTCGAGGCCAAACCGAAGAAAGCCTACAATCCTCCTGAGTGGTTCGGCGGCACCGAGAACAGGTACACACACACACACACATCGACACACACACACACACACACACAATAAAATCCTGCATGTTGAAGACTTGAAGGCTTTGATGTGTGTTTAACTCTTAAAAAAAAAAACTAACTGGTGTTCCTAAGGCAGCAAAATACTGGAGGAACAAGGTGGGGGAGCCACTTCCAACAGGAAAAAAAGAGCATTTATTAAAGATAAGCGCCACGGAGATAAATTTGCGTACGGAGGCGGCGAGCGGTGCGTTTGAATTAAACCGGTCCCACCCCTCCCTCTCCTCTTTCTGCTCCGGAAAGTTTCCCAGGAACGGAGATAAGAAAGCCAGTTTCCTCGCTCGCGCCTGTGGGTGACGATCGGGAGGGTTGCCACCAAGTTTCACCAACCCAAGGGTCATGAAGCGCTTTAAGACTAAATAGATGAGTTTTTTCTCCGTTGCAAAAACTTGCAAAACGATTTCCAGCTGAAAAGTTCCTCTGGAAATCAACATGAGATCATTCCAGGATTGGTTTTGGGCTGTCGTGGCGTCCAAAATTGCGGAGTTTATGATTAATTATGGAAATGTAACGCAGAATCCAGCACATGTGTGAGGTTTTGCACCATCGGTAGTGATTTCCCATCATCGTGCAAACAGGAACTTCATGACGATGCCTCGGTGTGTCGGCCCGCATGCTGATGATTTGCAGAGAAAAAGAGGAGAGGAAAAATGTCAGGAAACAAAACAGCGACTGCGACGTCTAAAAAGCTGCGAGAGACGACGACACTCGCTCCTACGTTTTAGAGGAGGAAAACTCCCGGAGGATTTCCACGAGGCAGACTCTGAAGCGCTCCTCAGGTTCTCTACAGAAACTGGTGAAGGAAACGTAAAGATCACAGTCAGCAGATCTACCCGGAGAATAAACACTTTGACACTCTGTAATTCGTTATAGCAAAAGGACACTTACATGATAAAACCAAAGAAATCAGATTCCAGTAAAAATACAAAGCAAAAAAATAATTTCACATCCAAAAAAATGAGAGGAAATTTGAGAAAATCTGGAATTTTACAGGACAAGAGGCGAGTTGCATCTTTATTTTTGGGGCTCAATAAAATAAATCCTAACAGTCCGGTGAGCCTTCAGGCATGTGAAGCATGTGCATGGGTTTTTCCACTCTCTCTGCTTTAACACACCTGATCCTAACGTCACCTTTTCAGCGTGGAGAGCAGCAGAACTGACGACTTCTCAAACAACTGAACTGAGAGCTGCAGCAGACGATTAATTCATCGCTTAGTTTGGGCCATAAAATGGTAAAAAAAAATGCTGATCGCAGTTTGCCGCGTCCTCAAATGCCTCGTTTTGTCCACAACCCAAAGATATTTAGTTTTCCGTCGTAGAAACCAGACAATATTCACATTTTAGAAGCAGGAAAACAGGGAATTTGGAAATTTTCTTCTTAGAAATGACTCAAACGATTAATCAATCATCAAAGTCGTTGGTGATTAATTTAATGCAGCTTAATGGCAACTAATCAATTATTCAGCAAATCGTTGTGGCTCTAATCTGAACTGTTTCAAGGGCATAAAAAATAATTAATGAAAATAAATTAATCAATAACAAATTATATTAATAAGGAAAACATATACATAAAAATACATTTAAAAATAAAAAAAAATAAGAAAAATAAGCCCACAAACCTGGAACAAAGCAGTTATGGTCGAGGCGTTTCCCAGGTGTACGTGATGGACAGATAAATGAGTTTTAGCAGTGAAGGGGGTTTTAAAAAACAAACAGAAGAGGCCAGATGTCCCGTCCTGTGTTGTGGCGGTTAACCCCCTCCCCCCTGTGTGTCACGTGGTTTTGTGCTTCC
>OMLB01009950.1:24883-35979 GCA_900302555.1 Myripristis jacobus | reverse complement strand
AAAGGGAGGGATATGGGAGGTTTGTGTTGTTTGTGTTGTTTTCTTTTTTTTCCTTTTTGCTGATCAATTTCTAGACATTGTTGACTTTATTCACGTTCTTTAATTCTGATCAGTTTGTTACTCCCATATAGCCATGTTTAAACACCAATTAAAAAAAAAAAATCACAAAAAGGTGCTGCTTATGGTATTATTATTTCTGTCTGATCCCTGTGAGGACTTATATGATATCACTGTAACGTTCCTGCAACATTTCTGTACACACTTCAAAGTGTGTTCAATTTATAGGCTGATATTCCTAAAATGTCTAAAAATGTGTCTGCAGCACTCACTTTCTACTGGCCTTGAAAAAAGCAGCTGTCTGCGTATTTTGACTGGTTTGGCCTTTTCTTTTCAGTGTTAATAAAGCTGGCATGATGGGTTGGCATTTCCCCTGTTAAGCTGTGACGCTGCAAATGGTGATGTTTAATTTTTGTGTGGTTATATGTGTCTTGATTGCCATGAATCCTGGGATAAAGATACATCAAAAAGCCTTGCTGGTTCCTCTCCTATGGACCCCAACTCCCCATGTAGGGGAGCAAGAGACCTCATGGATCTGGCAGAGCCCAAATGGCCCATGTCTTATTATGGCCTCATCCTTAACATGAGGGGGTAACAGAGAGAAGTCCTGAAATAGAGATATAGAGAAACATCTAAAGGATGCATATTGGCAGAGTAGCAGTTTTCAAACCATTTCCTCCATGATGAAACATGAGTCCAAATGTTAAGCTTGGGCCAAATACCAAAACTTCACTGCTGAAGTCTGGAGGAAGGAAGTCTTGTTTACAGACGCATCAAAGCTTGAACTTTTCTCTTAAGAGGGCGATTCAGGCACTCCAAATGTCAGGAAATGTGACAGCTACAATAAAGGCTTTCTTTAAATATTTCCTTCCTCGTTATCACATTTCCTGATATTTGAAGTGCCTGAATTGCCCTCTTAAAGACTTTTTCCCCATTTTCATGAGCACCCGACACTCTCTTGATCTTTGTTTGATCATATAGAGCAACTAGTCATTTTTTTCTGTTTGCTTGAACCTCACTGTATAAACCTACAGTCGAAACATTCATACGCAGGGCAGTTTCATCTCTCCCCGAGTTGGTGATTTGCACAGAATCAATAAGATACTCAGAAAAAATAAATCTACAGAAGCATGGCATCCCCTCTGGCTTTCCATCAGCAACCTAAACATACATCAAAGCTGTGCCAGGTCTATTTGAACTCCAAGGAGGAGTAAGGGGTTCTGAGTTGCATGGCTTGCCCTCCACATTTAAGGTCAGGTTTTTTTTAAGCCCAATATTACAATATTACACCCCCTGACTCAATCTAAACCTCATATAGGACAAGAAAAAACTCCCACCAAAAAAATTCAACTTGAACTTGAACTTCCATAGCCATCAAATATCATGCCCACTGAACATCTCTGGGAACATTTGATAAGGGAAAAGGTGAAACATGCTCTAACATCACAAGACACTCTCTGGGATGCTCCAAAAGAAAGCTGGAAAAAGTTGAATTCTCACATTCTGTAAAAGAAGAATGGCGGACAAAAAGTGCCGGACGAGTGCAAGCTGTGATTAAGGCAAAGAGTGGACATACCAAAATATTTACCAATTATGACTTTAAGTAAATGCAAATCTTTTTTTAAAAAATTATAACAAATATCGAACATTGTCTGTGAAGTATTTAACAACAACAACAAAAAAAACCCATTATTTTTTATACATTGAAACAAGAGACTTTCAAACACCACCATAACATAATATAGCGAGGGAAACCTAATCAGCATCTCCCATACCCCCAACCTCACACACTTACACACACACACACACACACACGCACGCACGCGCACACACACACGCCCACACACACACCCTGACTGGACCCCTGAAGCTGTCTGAACCCTGTGACGCCTCTGAAGGGTGGGAGTGAAGAAGATTGCATAATGCTCTTCATCTCTCTAATAAGCTGTGACAGTTTCTGACCCTCCGTCTACTTGCTGTTTTGAAGTTCGTCCTCAGTGCAGGTCAACAGGTGAGATCCCACAATTCCTCTCTTCAGTGTAGTCATTTTGGGTTATAACTGTCTTTTTTAGCTGTAGTATTAATAGAAGTAGTAGTATAGTAGTATTTGTTGTTGTTGTTGATGTTGTTGTTGTTGTTGTTGCACTGGATGCAAACAGCTGTAAGCCTTGTTGCACTATATGCCATGCTCACAAAGTGTAAATATCCTTGTTTGACTTGTAATTGTAATTGAGGAGAGGCCAAGGCAACAGAGAGAAAGAAAGAAAGAAAGAAAGAAAGAAAGAAAGAGGGGAAAAAATCCTACTTGCAGTGTTATAAGCCACTCTCAGGAGCGTGTTTAGACTGACTTTAAGATAACCTCCAACCACAGGAAAAAGGCAATGATCCTGAGAATCACTTTATCACTTAACCACAGGACCTGCATGACATGGATACGATGCAGCAGGAGTGTGTTTGCAAACTAAACTACACATGGAGGTGCTCATAAACAAAATGCAAATCTGCGTCAGTTCGTGTTTTGTCTTCATTTGGTCTGCTAATCCCTGACTTCCAGCCAGTGATTACAGCTAACATTAAACCCTGTGTCTTACTAGAATTAGAAAACGTATTAAACTTTTAATGGCGAAGAAATGGGACACAACAGTCAGTGGGTTGCTAATCGATAGAATTAAATGCATTCACGTCGTCTTTTATAGAGGATTATTCAACAGCCTACTGCAGTAATCAGCCTGAGCCAATGACGTCTCTGTCAGAGTCGCACTTATGTGCCTGCAGAGCGAAGATAAGCAGCAGCAACCTGCCGCACCCTGAGGAGGCACCTACTGCTCTCTGCAGCAAAACTGAACAAACCAGCTGGAGTGCTCATGGCACCTCCAAACAGTTCCAACCTTATAAGCTATAATGGGATTTTGGTTTTATGAAATTCAATTTTTAAGTGCAATCATACCCCCGTCCACTACATTTTACATTTTGGTACCCTGACTGTGCTGTAGGGATGAGTTATTAGCTTTTCTGTGAAAGTTTCCAGAAATGGAAAAGTTTCAAGGGAAAATGGGTTACATCATGCCAGCTATGAAATAGGCAGGCTTCCTCCTTTTTAACCAATGAAATTACAGTGCTCTCTTTCCTTTTGTAAAATGGCTTTTACGAATACATTCAGGATGTGAAGTTTTGTATAAAAAAAAAAATTCTGCCCTAATCTTGCAGAGTAGGAACAGCTTGACTACCATGGCTGCCTTCCTTCATCACTGCCCTTTCCTGAAGTCTGCCCCGAAGCCGGCTCTGAGGAGAACAGGGGCCGCCTTGATGACTATGGCCAATCAATGCCCCATAATTGCTCGCCAGGTCAGTGTTGGCGGCCTGTCCTCTTTGGACGCCAAGCTGGACGCCTCACCCGCCCACCGGCCACCAGTGACAGTGAACCAAAACAGGCAGTTCGCTCAGTCAGCTACTCAGGTGGCTGTGTCTGTGTCGAAGGGCTGTCCCTTTGTCAGCTCCCAGATTGGGATGGTCCGAGCCAGCCCTGAGGTACAGGAGGACGTGCAGGCAGAGCCCAACCCAGGTGGGCATGAACAGTAAACACTCTTATCTAGACATTAGGATGAGTAAACAAACACCTCAGCGATTACAAAATGACACAACTGTTAAACCATCAAAATCTATTCACTGCAAAAAATCCGTTTTAACAAGTCTTGCTTTTTTTTTTTAGAACAAGTGAGAAAAAAATCTGTCAGTTGGATGAGATAATTCCACTTGTTTCCAACACTGATCATCTTGTCACAGAAATTTCTTGAATCATTTTCTTTATACACAAGTGTACTTTGAGCTGCCTTGTTTCAACATGTTTATACTAAATCCTAAACCGAGTGAAATCACTTTGGAAACAAGTGAGATTAGTTCATCCCGCTCAGAGCACATCATATGTTTTTTTACTTGTTTTAGAAAAAAAAAATTAACACTGAATATGAAAGTAAGTGACTTGTTGATGATGGAGGTTTTTTGCAGTGTTACTAAATTCTAACTTAAAACAAAGATCCAGGATGGGTAAAAAATAGTGCAGCTCTCATGCATGGGCCTGCTCTCCTCTTTCACAGGTATGATTACTTCTCTGCTGAAGGATCTCAAGGGCTCAGTCCTCCCAGCATCACCTCAAGTCACTCATCTCCTCAAAGACAACATGGGTGAGTTTAGAGAGCGAAAAGGACTGCAATCCTCAAATATTACTCATTTAATTAAATGCAGTCTGTGGTTATTTGTGTTTGCACTCAGGTTCTTAGTTTAAAATACAACAGCTTTAATGATTTCAAGTCAAAATCTAAATATCCTCCCCCCGGCATTTCCATCCCTGCAGTGGCCCCCAGCTACGACTACGATAGCTTCTTCAGTGAGAAGATTGCTGACAAGAAGAGGGACCACACATATCGTGTCTTCAAGACAGTGAACCGGAGTGCCGAGGTCTTCCCTTTCGCTGAGGATTACTCTATCGCAGGGAGGGAGGGCTCTCAGGTGTCTGTCTGGTGCAGCAACGACTATCTGGGGATGAGTCGGCACCCGAAGGTCCTCAAGGGGATCAGGTAAAATGAGAAAAAGTAAACCTAGCACTGCATTCTTTATTCTTTGATATTAAAAGTACCCACAAGGCTAATTTTTTTCCGGTTTCTGAGTTGTCATTGTCTGGCAAACACTGTGAATATGAGACGCTTTCATCAGTGGCTGATTGCTGACCTAGTTCCAGAGCAGCAACATTATTTCACTAACAATAATCTTCTTATTCAGGACAATTTTCCAGGCCTTGGGCCTTCCTATATTTGATTAATTTGTGTAGACTTAAGTATAACATCATGAATACACAAAGCATGTCTACAGGAGACATCCTTATTTTAAAGCTTCCTTTTGGTAAAACTACATTCTCAGTCAAAAGTGGAATTATTTCTCATCAGAAAGCCTGAAATAAATCTCAAATCTTACACAATTTTCTGTAGCAAGTAAGTCCATGTTGACATCAGGCCAAATTTATACTCATACTAACCTCCATCTAAGAAAACATAATGTTTTGTGTCACTTAAGCCTTTCTACAGATGACTAGAGGTCAAAGGGAAAAAGTGGCCCAAAATGTTGTCCTACAATATGAATTGACAAATTGATGAATGAAGACTTTATTTTCATGTCTGGTCATTTACATTCTGGTGTGTTAACCCACTGTTAGTTCACAGCACAATACATAGATATCACCCAGACATAAGCATAAACACCATCCAAACAGAAACAGAAACCTCCTAGAGATAGCGTTTTAGGCAATACAACAGAACAATAACAAATACACAAACATAAACACACAGTCTCGTAGGCACAAGACCGAATACACAAATCCATAGAAAACAAAATCTACATCAGCATACAATGGTGGCAAACACTGTATATTTGATCTAGTTTATAAACCAGTAGTCAGCAGTTCAAATGCAACAGAGTCTAAGAAATTCATCTATGCTATGTAACAATAAATATTTTCCTGCCATGTAGAAAAGTGTGTGGGTTCATGCTGCTTTACTGCTGTATCCTATTCAACCCAGCACCTACCCTGCTGTGCATGGACCAAGTCTAAAAACTTTAACTCTGTATTTTCCCAGAGATGCCCTGGACCAGCACGGCGCAGGAGCAGGTGGAACCAGAAACATCTCAGGCACCAGTAACTTCCATGTGATGCTGGAGCAGGAACTGGCCGAGCTCCACCAGAAAGACGCAGCTCTGGTCTTCTCCTCCTGCTTTGTGGCCAATGACTCCACCCTCTTCACCTTAGCCAAGATGCTGCCAGGTAAAATCTGACCTTTTCCTCTGAGCCAAAATTCAATCCACAGATCAAATCCTTTCATAGGTAGACAATTCATGTCCAAACTCAGTCAGAACATCAGTGCCTACAGACTCCAAAAATATGATTTTAAATGTTTCTTTGTTAGTGACATCTTAGATGCTCTGCACATGATATTATCTAGCATGCTGCTCATATTTCAGACACAGCTGCATTTCAGATTTCATACACTCTGAACAAACAAGTGAACAGCATCTGGGTGTTCATACTGTGTGTGGCAAGTCATCTCCATTGGTTTCATGGTGTGTTTACTGTGGCATACAGGGTGTGAGATCTATTCTGACGCAGGGAACCACGCATCGATGATTCAGGGCATCAGGAACAGTGGAGCCAAACGTTTCATCTTCCGCCATAATGACAGCAGGCACCTGGAAGAGCTGCTGCGCCGCTCCGACCCCAAGACACCCAAAATTGTGGCCTTTGAGACCGTGCACTCAATGGATGGTGAGTAGCATAAAACAACGTCATGGTAGAGATCCTCTGGATTTAATTTATTTGCACAAACAATCAGAGATGTATTAGAGGGTAAATCCATCTAAACTCAGTTTATTCATTGTTTGATATGCAGAGAAGACAGACATAAATCTTTATACTATTCATTCATAGCAACATGGCACATATCGTTAGACTTATTATTGACTTATGATGATCACTGGATAGACACAGCTTACCCACCCTCAAATTTTGTGCTGCATTACCTCATGCAATCAACAAACTACTTCAAAAGAGACAAGAAAAAAAGACAATTCAAACTGCATGGGTGAGCCAACATAATAAATAAATATAATATAATACAACACAACAGAAAAAGTCAAGATAATTACCAACGATAAAAGTTAATTTGACAATAAGTGTCACTAAAATGGAATTAGTGCCATTTTATTCTCTGATGGATGTAACTGATATTATTTGCATTATTTCAACTTGACTGCTAAGGGACTTACAATGCTGACAACGGATCTGTGATGAAAGTCATATTTTTACAATGTAGAATAATTCAGTCGGCATTTGTGTTTATTGCTGTCATTGCTGTGTCCCATGGGAGAAAACAGTTTTCCCCTCCTCAACCCCAACCAAATTTCAGATATGTCAGTGGTCACAGAGTATGAATTGAACTAGATTAGGCAACCATGGCTATTATCTACCAAGAGTTTCTGATGATAGGGGTTTATTTTATCATTTGAAACTGAAAATAAAACAAATTTTCAAATTCAATTTAATGTAAATGTCTAGATTTCTAGAATTGAGATAGATTTCATGCTCTTAAACATCTCCACCTACAAAGAACAACAGATAACTCATAAATTCAGTGGCGTTCTGCATGCAGCATATATCTTCATCTGCCTTCGTGAAATAGTGGCATTCACAGCACTCCTTTACTTTCACAGTTCACTCACTACTGCATCATGCCAATTATACCGTTTCACTCCTGGGGGCTTTCAGGTGCCATATGTCCTTTGGAGGAGCTTTGTGATGTAGCTCACTGTTACGGAGCGCTGACGTTTGTCGATGAGGTTCACGCTGTGGGCCTGTATGGAGCCCGTGGAGCTGGAGTGGGCGAGAGGGACAACGTTATGCACAAGATTGACATTGTTTCTGGGACTTTAGGTGAGCAATTGGCTTTATTTTATCTATAATGTCCACATACATAAAGCATTTGCTTGGTTCCAACTCTTACTTTCATCCAAGGGGCCACTTGTGCTGTGATGCATGTTTGCTTACATCAAACACACACACACACACACTGTATCTCTTTGTTACCCACTGCAAAAAATATCCATGTTATCAAGTAGGCTAATTTAATCTAATATTAAGATTTTTTTTTTTCACTTTTTTCTAGAGTTTTAAGTGTAATTATGTTGAAACAAGGCAAAATAAGCTTGATCAGCCAACTTAGTATCAAGAAAATGACATTTTATTCAAGAAAATTCTGGAAACAAGTTGATCAGCACTGAAATAAGTGAGATTATCTCATCCCATTGGCAGATATTTCCCCTTTACATGAGACTAAATGACTTGTTAAGACAATTTTTTCCATGTACAGGGCAAGGCAAACAGCTTCTAACCGTTATAGATTAGGCCTAGGTCACGCCAAGTGTCTCTCCTCTTGGCTACGACCCCATTTATAGCCAATTACACTCACTGACACGGTCATATTGCTGATATAGCTGCATTAACTCTCGCTGTGCATGATGCTGTCCTGATGTTGGTTGAGTGAGGAGCTGCAGCTCTTGTCGAAGGAAGCAGAGGTATTATCAGCTGGGTGCTTGCTCTACTCCCAGTCTGGTCATAAGAGATAAATCCTTCACCAGGGCTTCATGTTGGGCTGTAAGGTTTTAGGTACAAGCCCCTGTCAACTTCAAATCCAGTACAAACCAATCCTGGATTACAGCTTTCACTTTTACCATGCACTGTGCAAATCTGGATTTCACATGAATTTTTCTAATTTTACCAACATTTTCCAGACATAATTTTTCTAACAATTAGACTAAGCATATCAAACGGCTTCTTATTTCTTTGATTTCATGCATTTCCAGATATAACAGGATTTTGACCTTTATTGAAAGGGCCAATCACAGGATACTGTGGTGGAATACGTGTAAGAAAAAAAAAAAGGGACAAATACGATATCAGTTATGGAGAGCAAAATAGTTTTATTTGATGAGCTAGCTGGAAGATGTGTGGGCTGGGTTGGATTTGATTGGCTTAAATTTTTATTTATGCCTACAAGTTCAGCATGAGGTCACTGTGAAATATACAGTTTTTTTTAAAGAATGTATAAAAATAAAATAAAATAAAATACAAGTTTTCCAAATACAAGTTTTCCAGCAATTAAAACTGATGGAGTTCATTTCATGCGGACTTTATAGGTACCCTATTCAAAATTGAAGACTGATTGAAGTCAGGGTCATTTATCCTCAGCAGAAAAATTTCTAGAATAAGCATTGAATCTATCAATGAGTCAGGCTCATAATGTCAGCCATGCAGTCTCAGCCTTCACATATTGTGCTTATTCTACAACAGTTGAGTCTAAAAGGTCCTCACTTCAGTCAAATTTACATTGCACACCCACAATTGCCTCCTCACTTGGCACACCTCCTTCTGTTATTCCTACTCCAGGTAAAGCCTTTGGTTGTGTGGGAGGCTACATTGCCAGTAGCGCCGCCCTGGTGGACACAGTGCGCTCCTTCGCGGCCGGCTTCATCTTCACGACTGCGCTGCCGCCCATGGTGCTGTCCGGAGCCCTGGAGTCTGTCAGGGTGCTGAAGAGCGCCGAGGGACAAGTCCTTCGCCGGGCCCACCAGAGGAACGTCAAACACATGAGGCAGCTGCTCATGGATAAAGGGCTGCCCGTGGTCAACTGCCCCAGCCACATCATCCCTATACGGGTAGGAACCAGTGATGCTGCTACCACACTGTCTCACTCTACCAGCTCCTTTTCAAGCCTGTCTTTTTTGTGTCAGAGCAATGCCACCTACAGGAAAATATGCAACAATTCAAAGGAACCATTATCAGCCTATTACTAATCTCACTGGTGACATGAGAATTGTCTCATCATAAGAATCACTCATGATGAAATGATTCAACAAATTTTTACCTCTGAAGTTAAAGATGTTTCGTAATATAAGATCGGGTGTTACGTCAGTATTACAGCGATGTCAGGATATGAGACTTGATATCATCTTGGATTTTGGATATCATAATGTTGTGATATGACATACAGTATGTGTTGTCCTTTCCTGGGTTTAAAGGCCACATTACAATAAAGGGATGCAATTTTCTGACCTTATCAGATTGTTCTAGCTGTTTTTATTTGCCTCTGCCTGCTAGATCAGCATATCTACATTAAAGCACCATCATTCATCCCTGCTGTCTTGTCACAGTATTGATATTGAGATATTCGGTAACTGATATTGACATTTGATATTTTGTCCATATCACCAACTCTGGCAGTACACCATTTTGTACATGACATATATAAGAAAAATGCAGCCATTTTGATCAGTGTCACTGTCTATAGCTCAACAGATGCAGCACAGTTATGGATTTGATTGCAGCTCTGGTCACCAATACAAAAGGTGGATGCACTTTTCATACTGACTAAAAACATCAACCAAGTGGCTTATGTTGCTTTTTTATGTTTGTTACCCAGGTGGGCAATGCTGAGCTTAACACCAAGGTGTGTGACACCCTGTTGGAGAGACACAACATCTACGTTCAGGCCATCAACTACCCCACGGTGCCTCGCGGTGAGGAGCTGCTGCGCCTGGCTCCCTCTCCTCATCACAACCCGGCCATGATGGAGTACTTTGTGGGTGAGTGTCTCCAATAACCTCTGCGTGGGGTTTCCTCATACCACAGCAATGACTTGTTGTGGTAGACCCAATCCAATCAAGTTAAGTGGGGACAATGGTGGTAAGAGTGATTTATGTTTGTCCTTTGTGTCTCTCTTTGCTTTGTAAGCATATATTGGCCTCTTGGCACCCACTAGTTACTTAAGCCTAGAGTGCAGTAAAATATGACAACGTCCTGTTGAGATGTTAAAAGTCTGGTCTTGGTTAAATGTAATTTCACTGATGTTTAATTTACGATAACGCTACTACTAGAGCAACCTACTGTGGAAATGGCTAAAAATAGTAAGCACAAAATTTTAAAGAAAGATAAGACAAAGAGGTTAAACTGACACTGACATTTAAGGTCCTCAGTGTTGTTTGGAACAACTAATGTGCACAGAGGGAAAAGTGGGTCCTGGGATTGTTTGCACAAAATGTTTTTCCAAAATATTACACATGCTGAAGTAAAAAAAATGCTTTAAGCTTTCCAAAATGCAGTTTACAAGGAAAACCTACACTGAGTGCCCTTAAAGCTGTATTATATGAAATTGTGAAAATGAGGACTAAAGTGACCCACACTTTGGAATAAGCATGTAATATATCAGTCAGTCCAACAATGAGAGCCATATAGATTCACCCATCAAATTAATATTCTACTATTTTACTGTTAGTTGATTCTAATCAGCCCTCACTTAAACCCTCTGCAGTTTTCAATGTTCACGCTGTAAAATGTTTATTCTGTGTTTTTCCTTTACAGACAAATTGGTGGAGGTGTGGCAGGAGGCGGGGCTTCTGCTCAACAGCCCGGCCACGGCTTCCTGCACCTTCTGCGATCGCCC
>OMLB01009950.1:1021-16528 GCA_900302555.1 Myripristis jacobus | reverse complement strand
CTCCCCATGGCTGTCAAGCCAAGCCTCTAGTGTGGAGATCACTCCTGCAAGGTGGCACCTCTCCAGGTTTCGCATGTGGGACACAGTGGAAACAGCATGAGTCCTGAAAGCGGAGGTGTAGAGAGCAGTAGCCCTCTCCAGCTTTCCGGCCTCAAGTAGCTTGTCTCCATCTCGGCACAGCTCAGAAATCCCGGCTCCAGGCTGAATGAGGGCAGTCATGGTCATGCAGCAGCCTCCTCTCTCTTTCTCTCTAGGGCTAATCAAACTGATGTCATCATGGATACCACCTGACTTCTAAAGAAACAGGACATGAGAATAAAAGAAGGAAGATTATGAACACTGAACATAGGTTATCAATACAAGTCTCAACATCAAAACTAAAAAATCCTGCATGAATGTGCAGATCATAATGTAAAACGCATGAACCACCGATGCAAAACAAGTTTCAGACAGGCCTGTTATAAGATAAGTAAGTGTTTTTAAACGAAAAACCACACTAGTGTCTGTTGCTCATTTACAGTTGCAATTACATTAAATACATTACATTACATACAATTACCGTTGCATTAAGAGACACGCCCCTTGATAAAAAGGCCACAGATTTATCAGTTTCACAATCAGCCAAAAATTGATCAAATAATATTGGACCAATATTGATAATGCTTTTTAAAGATGATACTGGTCAATTCTGATAGATACCAAAACAGGTGCATCTTAATAAAAAGAAGCATTTGTTACAATGCAGAGTAGTACAGCCTTTACTACCAAATGCAGGTGAAATTTTAGAAAGTAGGGAAAAATTAACTGGGGTATTGTGTGTAATTGTTTCAGTATAAATTTAAGGAACTGATCAGGGATATTCTGTTGAGTTAGTCACTGATGCAATATACTTTTTTTTTTTTTTTTTTACAATTATAAATCAGTGGTTATAGTTCATGGCCAGATTATGGGAAAAATCCTTGGGTCAGTTACTGTTGGAGTGACTACAGTGTTGGCCTAAGTAGCTTTCCCTTGGATCAACAATACAAGCTGACATCCCCTGTGAAAGTGGATTATTTGCCTCCCCTGTCCCGTATTTCACTCACCTGCCCCCGTTTCTGCTTTAGCCTTTGTTGCCAGCTTGAATAGCAGCTCAACCAAAGCTGGCCAAAACGCAACTCGCCACTTTGTACCTCTGAATTTCAAATAGGAAACATCTTAACCGATGTCAGTTCATCTTCTGCCATTGAACTCCCCGGGACTGTAAACAGAACCTGAGCCCCGTTTTTGTAATTCAATACCCCCCCGGGCTGAGAGCTACCAAGACAACGCGGTGTGCGTTAATACGACAGAGCTGCGCCTGGGCAAAACTTCTTACCAGGAATAACACAGCAACGCCATAAAACACAAACAAACAAACAAACAAACAAACATCCACACAGTCCTCACATGACGTTGAGCTCCTTTGTCTTCTCTCCTTAAATGGCCTGTCGGGATGGGTGCACGAGCGCGGAGTGGACCTGTTGTTCTCGTGCGCAGGGGGCCGGTTACCAGTGGAAACCGACAACGCTCGTGCCTATCGGAAGCAGAACAACGCTACATTAGTTACAAAATATGTATCAAAGATTTTCACAGACTTCCGTTGTCTCATAATTTTGATTGCATCATCCCATTTAAAAAAAAAAAAAAAAAGGAAATACAAAAACTCACATTACCTGAACTGCCTTACTTAAGAAGTAGCCTAATGATAATAGTGTGATTACAGACATCAGTTTTAACTGTTTTAAAGTGTAAACGAGAATATCAGTAGGACACATTGTGGCACGTAGACTAGTCTTTACATAACGCGTCACAGGAAAAAAAAAGTTTACAGCCCACATTTTCTGAAGAATTTCACTTTTTCTTTCTGCCAAGGAAATATGAAACTAATTGAAGGTAATCAGAATACATCACTGAGTCTGGGTAATCCCTGGGATTACATTAGCCTACTGATTACAGTTTTGACAAGTCCACATTTTATTTTGACTTACGTCTACATATGTAAATATATTCTTAGGCCATTTTTGGTAACTTCAGACATTCTCCAAATTGTGAAATGTAGCATGATTTTTTTTCTTTGTATGGGATCTTCTCTTTTCCCCTCCTGAGTCAGTAGCAGCATATTGCAGTAGGATGGACCATGGGCAGCTGTAGGCACCGTTCTTTGTGCTCGGGTAGAATTTGCAATTCATGAGATTGGTCTAATCCACCTCAAGAATAAAAGCTCCTCAAACACGTAGTCTACATTCTCCTTGTATGGAGGGATAAGGGGAACTAGATAAAGGGAACACACCAGCTGCTGCACTTCAAAAATTCAGCCAACACTCCCATCTTGTGGCCAGGAACTTTTTTTTATTCACACAGGAAATACAACACTTAATGGTCGCGTTTACCCAAGGCATATTTCAATACCATGACTGCATACATTTTTGGTATGGGTGGGCTCAATGGGAATCAATCCCTGAGTTCTGGCAGTAGCACCATATTCCACTTGAGATCACCTGAAGCAGGAGCACCAAAACTTTTTCACATCTAGAACCCTCTAAATAGATATATGTAACTGCATTTAAGATATAAATTATGCTTTATAATTTAGATACATTAGATATTTATACCATATTTGATTTGTAAACACTCTTGGTGATGTAACAGTCATCGTTATACAGTAATAGCCACAGCAAGTAATTGAGTTAGTCACTAGTTGTGAAATTAAACTTTTTTTTTCTTTTCTACTGACCACCTGGACTTCCCTGTGGGAGCCCAGCTGGACCCGGGACCTCACTTTGATAACCACTTTTTTAAAGTACGCAAGCGTCCATAAGTGAATTTATAAAAAAAAAAAAAAAAAAAAAAATTCAAAGGCACATCTCTTTGGGGTCAATAACAGAAAAAACAGGTCTCTCTTAAATACAAATACTAAAATAGCTATCATTTGGAGTGTCCAAGGTTTTTTTTTTGTTTTTGTTTTTTTTTTTTTTACTGACATTAATACAATTTACAAACAAAAAACTCTCAAAGTGAGATACCCTAACACTACAACAGTGAAACCACTGACTTGAATGGAATATAAGTGTGGTGAGGAAACAAAGGCGCTGTGTGGCAGTCCAATATACTGCTGCATCTATGTGAAGGAAAGTCTGACATCCTGAGGGGATTTCACTCTTCTTCCCTTGTGAGAGTACGTGCATAAATGAAGTAATGTTTGAGATCTAATGCTAGACATTCATGTTTCAGATGCCCAAATAAAGTATCAGAAGAGATACCAGATGCCAGACACGGAGACTATATTTCCTGTGAAGTGTAATGTACATACTCAAATACTCAAACTGGAACAGTTTTTTTTACTCTGACTGGTTGAATGTTGAAACAACGGGAAGCACCAGCTTCTACTAACAGAACCCAAACAATAGGATACACCCTGTAACCCATACTGTGGGTTAATTTCTGAAGATAAAATATTGTTATTTGTTCATTTATACACGGGAGCTTTGCTGAGAGCATGTACTCCTTTTCAGCACCTTCCTGTTTATCACACATGCATACAGTTACACATTCACATCTGGGCACTACCAACTAAAATCACAGCCCTGCACTGTTGCCCACTATGAGACGTCACTGGAGAACTTAGGGGGTTGTAAGTGACAGTCCCTGCTCAGTGAAAGAAGAGTGTTAGTAGTCATTCACTTTCTCTGCACAGTTCTGCCAAACTGTGAGCTGATCTTGAGGTCGTTCTTACAGATGCCTCAAAAATGTCATGTGCCATTGGGGAAAGCCCTTAATCCTCCCAGCTCCAGTTCTGCAGCTTATGCTGCATTGCAGCCAGTCCATCATGCTATATGTACATTCTGCATTTAAAATAGTCATTTGCCAACAAAATAAACAAATGTCTTATGGTTTGGTCCCATAAACGCCTTGTTATGGTTTTGGTCTAATAAAGGCAACGTTTTATACTTAAATGCATCTGATCGTATTCATCCATATAAAGAAGTTAGAAAAGACAGAATCCAGTGGCAGCTGGAATATCCAGTCTGATTTGATATCTCTGTTCTTCAGCCTTGGGTCACTTGTAATGTTGTTACAGCGAATATCCAGCATTGTCTTTTGTGGTTGTACCAACCAGTACAGTACAAAAATGTCATGCATGTGAGCTTGAAGTTTCTAGTCCTATGCACTGGCAGCCATGGTTGAACTACTGTCTCTCTCCTCAAGGACATGTTCACAGTTCATTAAGTGCAGCCTTGGCCTCAACTGTCCTACGCTGGCCTGGTGAAACCACAGCCTGCTGAACCTCTGAAGGCTGCGAAACCTTGCCTCTGCTCTTCCACTGCAGCTGCTCTATGCTCTCCTGCAGCAGCTGGGCACAGCCGGCTAAGTCCATGTAGTGCAGGGCTGTGTAGATGTCGTCCAGAGCTGCAGAAGGCCGCTGGCTCCACAGCCTCAGCATCTGGTACTGCTTCTCCAGAAAGCCCACGCCCAAGCCGGCCTCCAGTTCCACCCGCTCTAGCTGCTGGTCAGCCACTGAAAGCAGCCGCAAGAACTCCTTCCACCGACGCAGAGGAACCTCTTTAATGATGGCGTAGAGGACGGTGGCAGGCCAGTGCTCGGATGGCTTCTCTTGTCTGAGGGCTGAAAGAAGAGAATCACAGGATTCCACATGAAAAGAAAACGGGGAAAATAGGTTCACAATGGATTGCTGGTAACCCCTGCAATACACAAAGAACAATAGCAAAAGAACAGAAAAACAATAGCTATCAACACAAGTGCTATAGGTGTCCAAAGAGGAAGAGTGCCAAGGGGTATATGGACAAGTATTTGGGAAAAATAACATATGTTTCTTACTAAACATCATAAAAGACACCTATGTGTTGCAGGTGTGTTTTTTACATGTAATGTACAATTTTTAGTGATGTTGAAACCATGTTCAAATGTATGCTTAATCTGCATGGTGGTTGATAAACAGGGCTCCTGGCGCAGCAGAGGATGGTAAAAATCTCCAGGTCAGACTCAAACATATTTCTCTATATGCTTGCAAGATGTAAGAATAGACAGATCTGGATATTGCAAGCTTTTCTTTTTTTGTCTGACATTATGGCATGTACCAGCCCTGTGACAGTCATTTTTAAAATTTTAACCAGCACATGGTGCCACTGAAAACAGAATTACATGCACAAAGACTGCCTGAACACCTGCCTCTAGCATCCGGGCAACCTTATCTGTGACAGTAGCTGTGTCTCATGCATGAGCACATGGAGGTGACACCGCATGCACAGTGACCAGTTGACTATGTGCTCTGGTGAAGGAGTGTACTTGATCAGTTTATCAAACATCCAACATCTCACTAGTCATCGACCACAATCTGAACATGTGCGCTGCCTCTTTTGGTTGTTTGATAAAGTGATTAAGTGCACCCTTTCATCAGAGCACAAAGCAATCTGATCACTGTGCATGCAGAGCGTGTGTGTTACTAGCAACAAACTCTGAGTATTCAGGAGCCCTTAAATTAGACAGAATAATGTTACATCAGACAGACTTTCCTTGTAGATTAGATAGAAAATGAGAACCTTGCAAGTTTTCCTTTTGGTTCAAGCAGCAAAAAAGTTGAAGCATGACATGTTTGCGTTTATTTGCCTTTTATATAGCCTAGATATACTTGCTTTATCCTGCATGGCATACATTTTTGACATTGTGTACAACCAGCAATCAAAATGACACAGGACAGGCAAGAAAGCCATGATGCACACACGAATGTGAAGTTAATAGCAAGTATATATCCAGCTTTACGTGACTTGCATATGTCCTGCAATGTGACTACTGCACATGTGCACATGTTGATGTTGGAGCTGAAACGATATACCATGCAGCCTAATGGGCAAAGTCACTTTCAAAATAAGAAAATTTTACACTGTGTTACTGTGGATGTTCCTATAAATAAATTTTAAAAAAGCAGTGCGCACTTTGCAGTTTTCAGTTCTGTTCTTGTAACCATAATATGAAAAGAATCAGTAACAGAATATACCAAAACAAGTGCAAAAAGCAAGTATGAAAACCCTCTGTGTTGTTATTGCATTAACAGACTAGCAGGGGCGACTAGCTTTAACAGATGAGTCAGGTAGTGGCTGAAATCGGACAGAGCAAATTTGGATACGGGTTTGTTATGATGTGTCTGTCAACTGAAATTTCCCCCAATGCTGCTGCATTAGCGAGGCTGACAAACACTACAAAAGTCCCGCCTTGTCTAAACAGACATAAATGTCACCAAAGGAAGCACCTTCTCCATCCTACAGAAGGGAATTTTTAGCTGAGCCACACAGTGAGTAACACCACTAAAAGACACAGTTACGTGACACCACATATGCCAGGGGATTAAGTTGAATTTGTAATCAAGTGGTGCCTAAAAACTTTAATGAGGAAGATTTCTCTTTTCATTATATTTCAGAGGCTACATTTGGCTGTATCAGCAAATCAGTAACTAGGGAAGTATAAAAGCAAAGTTATAAACACACAAGCCTCAAGTGATACATTCTGACAAACCAAGTGAGTGTAAAGATGAAAAGAAAAAAATGACAGAAAATCTACCATCAGCATTTCACACCCTAGATTCTAAAAATAGCACCTCTACGTGTGGATGCAAAAAATTTCAAATGAACTAAACAAACTGAACGTGAATCGTGTAGATCAACCTCAAGTAACTGGGACAGGCAGAGAAAGTGCTCTTGAGTATCTGATTTGCCATTTCCCCTAAGGCAGAACTGCTGACTGACGTGAAAAAGTGAGGGCGTCCAGTTTCCTAGTTTCCACCTCCACTCTTTGCACCACATGGCTGATTAGTGATAAGTTGCATGCAAAGATGAAAGGGCAAGATGAAAAGGGCTCTGCTTCAGAAAACACAGTAGCACAAGATAAGAAACCATCCTTCTACACATGTATGATATTTTTTCATATTTCCTTACAGGAGACGGCGGTGTGGCACAATGAGAAGGGATCTACAATAGCTGGGTGAGAATTTCCTTATGGGGGTTGATGACGTGTGTTGTCTCCTCCTGCTGTTTTAAAAACAGCTCTCTCCAAAAATGCAATTCACCAGTCCTCTGGTTGATGTTCCTTAAACTCTGATTTCCCCTTAAATTTCCCTTTGAAGGCTAGAAAAAAAACTTTTTTTTCCATATCGTGTGACAGTGTCACATATATATTCTGTATCTGCTAGTTGCAACAATTCGAACTACAAGAAATATCCAAAGTCAAGATGCCGTTGTTTTATGGCTGCATGATCATATCACATAGAAAATATCTAGATGTCTTGTGGCATCCTTTTACACACCTTTCTCCGTAATTCAGCATGACGTATTTAGCATCTTTAGAAACCTTGGGACCTCCACTAGGATTTAACGTAAAGGTCTGTGGATCTGAACACAGGACAGCTGCAGAACAACGACCAACCCACCCGCAGGTTGGTCATTAAACACAGCAGCTCAACAAAGCTTTGGCAGAGGGAGAGGTAGATCTTCACTCATATTTAACCGCGATGTAATGCCATTTTTCGGTGAATTGAAGTAAGTGGTAAAAATTCCAGATGCCATGATGTCGTTAAGTAGTTCTGCCGCTTTGTTTTTGTCCATCATTTGACCGTAATGATCATCAGTGAAATGTCTCTGTGCCTTACCTATGCACAAACAGCAGGGTTGAAGCAGAGCAATATTGAAACTGGCCAACTGACAACTGGCAGCCCCAAAGAGGAGTCAAACAGAAAATACTGAACTTTACCTCTGCCCTCTGTGTCCAGCACAAGTGGGGTGATGTGGGATGAATGGTCTGCTATAGCTAGACTCTGACAGTGAGACATCAAGGGGATTTCTTCACGTATGTTCAGTGTCTTTGAGGGGAAAACAAGACAGAGAAGTTAAAATCTTTGAGGTAGCAAACTCTCAAATGCCCCATGATGTGTGCCACTGGTCAGCCTTTGTAAAACGCCATTAAATCATCCTGATAATTCCTCTACAAATTATTATTTAGTTGTTTCTATTGACCTTCTAACATTTTTTCCAAAGCCCTCACTGTCCGCCTACATTAGTACACCACCACAGAGCATCAAAAGCATCAAAAGCATGAAACTTAGCACAAACCAGTGTGGTCGCGTTGCTGGGTTGATGACACTGGTGTTCTGTTGGGAGGAAAGACAGATGTTATCACAAGACTTCCTGTTTGAGCTGGTAAAACTGCATGACAGCAATAAAAAATAATCTCTTTGAATATCTGCTTCTGATGATTCTGTTGGCTTGTCAGTCTAACCTTGCAGTAGTTCTTGTGCATAGGTGTTTGTAGATAAGAAACTGTAACCAAACACAAGAAAAATTCAACTAATGGCATCTGAACCAAAAAGCTAGCCTGATAACATTACTGTTATCAGGCTTTATTTAAACCAACTGCTGAAATATCCTTGTCACAAAAAGCATACTATTTTTGTGAGGTGACAAATCTGCCAGTGGGATGAAATAATCCAACTTGTTTTGGACGTTAGTCAACTATTCTCCAGAATTTATCTCAATTAAGTGTCCTTTTCTTGATGCTAGTGGCTGATTTGCCACATTCTGCCCTAGTTGAATTACCTCATCCCAGTGGCAATTTTTTTCACTTGTTTTAAGGAAACAAAATGAGATATTACACTGAATGACTGAATGACTGAATCACTGAAGACTAAATGATGTGTTAAAATGGTCATTTTTGCAGTGTAGCGAAAATGTTTTTCAAGCCTTTGTTTATGAGGTATGCTACATTTGTGTGTGTGGGTGTGTGTGTGTGTTCATTCATGTATCCAGCAGATGGAAAATCCATTCAAAATCCAATTTGAGAGAGGCAGGTAAGTAGCCAGTTGTCATACCATTGAATCTGCGGCTCTCAGAAGACGTTCCCTCCTTGTTGGAGCTCCACCAGCAGTGCCACCTGTCTGGCTTGTGGACGAAAGTCTTGGTGAACAGCCACAGGCTGACCAGCAGCAGAACAGTGACCAGAACCACCAGCAGGATCATTATGGCCGCATGGGAGTCTGCTGTGGGCACGAGCAAACACAATCTTTACCACCTGTCACCGCCAACTTATGACTGTCCAATCACCTTAAACAGAATTAGCAAAACCAAATAACAGCAAAACCCTTTTACACCAGATAAGATGAGACATTAAAGATTCAGGAAAGCTTGCAATATCGCCTACGTTAACCTGTATGATATTTCATGGATGGTGCAGCAAGAGGAAAGAACGTTCATTACACATTACATATCCATTGCTAGTATGAATTTAAGTTAAACATAAGAGCCCAATGGCTGAGTCAAAAACTATGAAACCACAGATACACGAAATGTTCTGGATATTGTTAACACTCTGCAAGGTGAAGGACAAATCGAGACTTGTATAATATTAACTCATATTAATTCATATTAAGAACTAACAAGTGTTTATAAATCGAATGATTTTGGGATTTGGTGAATTGCCATTTGAAACTGTAGTCACAGATGCAGATGCAGATGTAAATGTTGTTGTAGCTGTAGTTGTCGATGTAGTAGTCGAACAATTCATTTTACATTCTGGGTGTAGCCTGCATTCCTCTCTGAAAAACAAAATAATAATGAGAGACTATTATAGAAAACAGTGGAATTTCACAAAAGATTTATCACACTCTCAAAAATAGACTGTCAGAAGTTATAATATGCCTACTGTAAGGAAAAGAAAGCCAAGGCATTATTTTATGTCCACGGCTGAAACTATTTACTGCTGTGGCCACCCTGATAGTTTGAGCAAAACTGCCTTCATGCTGTGATTCTTAGTTGCAGCAGCACTGCTCAGTGCACATGGCAGTGGGCCTTGATGAACCCGCACAACCTGAGAACCTGAGAAACACGTGAAAGGAAGTTTGGGAAATTGCAAAAGAATTGCAGAACTTTCCTTCACGGTGACAGGAAGTCATTGTGTGCCTGACCTAAATTCATGCTAGGTTTTCTTTGAATACATCAGTATCAGAAAGCCTAACACTAACCCTAACCCTAAACTAAATGCCAGTGAAAAGTTCAAAGATCAAATGAGCTGTGGGTTTCGTTTTTTTTACTTTCCAATTAAATGCTAAAACCATTTGTTGAAATTTGAGAGATGAATGTAGGATTGCATGTCGTCTAAACACAGTTATGTTTTGCCTCATACAGTAAGAAATCACACCTTTGGCAGGGATGGCAATTTGTCATGTTGTCTTGGTAAAAGCCCTGCTTGCATAATACCTGTGGACACTTCTCAGCACAATTTGGATCTGGAGGGGGAAAAAACAACAAGAAAAAAAAAAAAGAAACACAAATATAATTCAAATATAATCCAGCCTATACAGCCTCAATTGGAGAGTGCTTCTATTCGGTCTAAATATGACAAATCTGGCAGCTATGAATCCAAATCTGCTGGGATGCAACTATTTTTGGTTGAGTCTGCCTTCACTTACATTTACAGTTCTTAAATAAAGAACATTTGAAGCACAACAGTCCAGTGTTATGGGAGCCTTTGTTGAAGAATCCCTCCTTGCAGGTGCAAACTGTGTTACTGTTGTACATGCAGGGCTTGCTGACCATCTGTCCGCCTGGGGACAAAACAAACAGCGTCTCTGTCTCAGTCCACAGTGTGAAGGCACAGTCCTGAGAAGGGCGACCACGGCTTTTCACGCTCTCCACTAAAGTGCAAGGTTATCCCAAGTACCGATTTAATCCATTTTCAGACAGAACAGAGCTAAAATCCAGAATACGTCTTACTTTATGGATTTCACGTGTGTTGCTGCTATGGAACAAATTCTGTAATGTTGGACATGACACAAACTGCTGATGGGATGTTAGCAGTTTGAGGCCGTGCCGCTGTCATTTTTGCCATCATGTGCAATGTTCGTCATCCAAGAGAGATTTATTTAATGGCTGTGCAGTCACTTCCCAACCATATAATGTTACCTGGAACACCAAAGCCCATCTGTGATATCGTATTAGGCATGTTTATGTTTTGGTTTTTTTTGTTGTTTTTTTTGTCAATTTCATTCTCTATGTGGCTGTACATTAGACAAACTGGGAAGTGGAGAAACACTATTCCATCATGTCTCAGGCCATGGGAAGCAGAAGTGAAGATTAATTTTAACCAAACAAACTTCCCTGGGCATCACAGCAACATGTTTCACATGTGAAATTCTATTGTACTTCCCTTTGAAGTGAAATTCAGCTCCAAGTTAAACTTTAAGGCTACATTGACAGTCATTTTGTTGTTCATGGAATTAAAGAGCTCCCTGCTAGTGTTAAGCAAGTAAGTACATCACAGCAGCTTTCATATAAATGGATTTTTTTTTTTTTTACATCAAACAACAGGAATTAATAAAATGTGTTGGAAATCTGATTAATTCTTTTTTGTAGTTGCTATTTCTATTGTCACAGTACAACTCCTACTCGTCACTAGAATTGCATTTTCTGTGAATAATGTTTGAGCAGGGTACTTACTTTTGTCATGACATGTGGTGCACATTAGGCATTTTCCTATAAAGTTTTGTTTCTCAGTGTATGTAGAGCCATTAGAGCATCTTTCACATTTGTACATATTTGTTGTTGTCTCAGTGTCGTTACAGGTTCCCAAACTATAATAGCCTGTGGAAAACAGCGGAGAAACGCAAATGTGGGAAAAAGATAGCATTCAAATAGAAAATCTGACATATTTTAACATGATGATTCCACTGTAAATGTATTGCAAGACTTTGTAGTCATTTGTTTTAACTTACCAGGCGGGCAAATCCGACAACATGCTGCACTGTTATTCACCAACATCTCCTCCGTGCAACTCTGCCCGGTGGGAAGGATGGCTAGCATCAGCGGGCAAACCTAACAAACAAAAAAGACTGGGTTTGCTGATCTGAGGTACTGGATGTGGAGGGAGCTGCTGACAAATCTGTGTGACCTGACAGACAACTTGACACGAAAACTGTTCCTGTGTGCCAGGAAAGGACAGCTATGATGGAAACACTGCTGAGTAAAATTTGAGGGGACATCAATTCAGTGTGCAGACGTATTTATCAAATTATATTTTTCTATTGAACGGGTCATTCACATAGTGCACGTACAGACATTTCCTCCTTGCTGCAAAAGCCAGATGTCTGTTAAAGACATTTTAACAAAGACCCTACTTGTAACTTTCAGCGTCCTAAAAGTTACAATTTTATTTTATTGTAAAGCACTTGGTGTCATATTTCCTTGATGTATGAAAGGTGCTATATAAATAAATAAAGTTTAAAGTTTAAGTTTAGTCACACAAAGCTTGAGGTTTCCTGCTATCAACACCTCCATTGCCCACAAGCAGAGTCTGACCATCGACAATAAGAAGCTGTGGATCTAGCCTCAATCTTATGTCTTAAAAACTGAAGCCACAAGATTGAAAATGTATATATCTTTCTTTCCTGGGTGGAGATCAATCTCTAGAGTTATTCACATAATAATCTGACCAACAGAAACATGGCAAATGTAAAAAAAAAAACAACCAGAATATACAAGAGATGAAAGCGTCCTGAAAGTTACAACCATTAACAACTATAGAAAACCAAATCACCTGAAACATTCATATCTCACAAATGATAAGAAATGTTTTGATTGATTTTCATGACCACAAAATGTATCATTATTTCAATTCTTCTCACAGGAAACCACATTAATACCTTGCCCTGAACCAACAACTTATGCATAATATGCAGAAATATCCATGTATGAAATTGTATACTTACCAAGACAAAGGACATCTTGGAAAAATGGGCTTTAGAGCAACTCGGTGATGAAGGTGACATGGGCATTTGCTTAGTTGGTCAGATCATCCCAAAACAAAAAACAAAAAAATACACACACACGCGCAAAGAAAAACCACCATCACCACACCAGTGCAAACTGAGCTGTGAGCTTGAGCTATTGCGAGGTCAAGCCATGTACAAATTTCTCTGGAAGCTTAGTCACTCGCCTCATAAGTGACAGAGAGCTTGTGTTTATAAAAGGCCTAACAGTTACTCTTCACGGAAACGGTTTGCTAAGGAAATACAGTCAGAAGGTTGTATGAGGTTATGCACCCACCACGCTGACTCTGCCATTGGTGGTTATGAAAATACGTCAGCAGGCAAATTCTTCTCTGGGAATTTTTCCTTTAATTCCATTGTATCAGTCTGACAATAATGTGGTTAATACAGATATTGTATCTGTATCACATAACATGGGATATTTGATATGAGCCAGATACAGTGGATGGATAGGACTCACTGTATGTTTTTTTCTTCCTTTTTTTTCTCTGAAGGGGGGGGTAGTTTGTTTGAAAGGACTGTTGTGTATTTATAGGTATGCAATTTTGCATAAATTCAAATTTTGAACCCTGCTACCAAACAAAGTGTATAGTGCGGTGTACCCTGTGACACAGTAAGGGTTTCTATTCACAAGATGAATGTGCTTTGTGGGCTTATGGAGATCATTATTACTGAAAAGCAGACAGCTTTCCATGAAGCTCTCACTGAGTTGAAACAACTAGTCAAGACTGGACCACAGACATTTTTTTTTTTTTTCATTCATTGATGGGAAAAAAAAATGCTTCTCTCCGATCTTAGTCAACAGCCAAATTAAGTACGCAGTGACTTACGATTCCACCTAATGCGCTACATAAATGTGCTGTGTTGATTAAAACATGAATAAACTGGGTCATGACAAAATACAAAGCAGTATTAGGAGAGTCGCCCGTGTCTGAGTGAGCCTGCAGCACCCAGAAGTGAACAAAGCGACCCGGAAGCGGTGGTTCGACTGGAGGCAGGCAGAAAGAACATCAACCTTTTATATTATAGCTGTACTCGCAAGACAATATCTGCAATCGGGACATAAGGTATTTGTGCACGTCTTTTGTCGCCTTCATAACTGTGCAGATCCGTAACCGGCAATAATCTCCGATATGCGTGCAATGTGCACAAAATGCAATTGCTGTTCCTTGATTCGCCAGAAAGTTGCAGAATGTAAAAAAAAAATAATAATATCAAAAAGTGAATTTTGCTGAAGATGATACACCGTGTTTCGGTGAACGAGGCAGTGTGCGCTCGCTGTATTTTGACCTTTACGCATCGATGCTGTTGTTTTATCGGTATGTTTAGGTCGAGCCTGCATCTTGTCCATTTCCGTGCTATTTTGCAGGGCATGGTTGTTGTAGGAAGTGTCAGTTTTTTTAAGAGGTGGGGAGGCCGGGCTATTCAAACCTGCAATTCGCCGTAAACAATCATTCATGCCTTTGACATGATAAACACACCTTTGTGTCCGCGTCGGCTCCTCGTTTCCCCACACAAGATGTTCATGTTCCAAATTTCGGGGTCTGCAGAATATGGCGTCCCGCCTTATAAAAATAAGGCTGCCATTTTTGTTTCTCTTTTGTCTGGAAATGTTTTGACAAAACTGTCTGAGAATGTCTGAGTCGCATAGGGAGGGCCGCGCCGCTATATGCTCAATCACTCCATATTACAGATGGCCCGAGGAGGCTCGGATGTGCTAATGTTAAAGAATTCAAAGTTTTTCCATTGCGTTTTCCTTTTTTCTCTGTAATGCAGCGACGTCCACTTATTTCCAAGAATTCATAGTCAGACAAAAGGGAGAGCTGGGCAACATTACTGGCTTTGAAATATCCATGCTAAGTGAGCTAATGCCATAAGAGACGACGTGTGTCTAAGTCGGCGCGTCAAAATGACATTTGCTGTTGACATTTAGATGATTGACCTGCAGAACAGGTGACTCTTTGGCTCGCGCTGCACTGTAATTTACGTAAGCCCAGTAATTAGTGTAATAGCTAAAACTATACACCAAGCATAATGTAACCTTGACATTCACAATGGCAGCCCCGTGTGCGTCTTTCAGGCCGATTTATTATCATTATTATGATAATCATGATTAGTATAAGTATTACTATAACTAGTAGTTTATTTAGGATACCTTACAATAGGAACACGTGATAGAAAATTGTATACATTGGAAATGCTTGGATGTAGAAATCATTTTTTAGGTTAAAATACCCCTTAATGGTTAATATTGATAGATAAATTAATAAAGTGAAGATCCTGCAGCGCTACAGATGAAAGTGAATGTGCAAGCCCAAAAGTATGGAGTTAAATGTGCAGGGTGGGGGCTACCAGATAATGCAAAGGGGCTGACCTTTGATGTTAACATGAAACTTCATTTCGTCATTTTCATCTTTAAAGAGAAAATCTGCCAGTGCAAAGGCCTAGCTGTCACTGTAACCCATGTCTTTTTTCTTCTTCTTTTTTTTTTTTTTTTTAGTAGCCTGTACAACTGAGCATAACAAAGCCTGGTGCCAGATCTCCCCTTTGATTCCCATTGACTTGGACAAATTTGCAGTCAGAGTTATAGTTGTGCAAAAAAATCAAAACAGCTGAGTGTCACATTATTATTATTATTATTATTATTATTATTATTATTATTA
>OMLB01009949.1:34696-62655 GCA_900302555.1 Myripristis jacobus | reverse complement strand
ACTCTGTCACTCACCTGTCTACTTGCATCTGAGTTGGCTGTACTGTTTGGTGTTTGCCATTGTCTGCATTTATATGTGATTTTAATTGGTGTTGAAGAACTCGCCAAGGACTATAGCTAGAAATTAACCTGTTGGCTAAAACTGGCACATTTAGAGAAATGTGCACTGTCCCTGTGACATACATAAATAAAAAAGATAGCAAGGATAGTGGGCACAGTGCCATATTGTAATTTGTTTCCAATCTATAACTTTTTGTCACTTTTATGTGATTTTTTCCTACATTTTAATTCTCATAACCTTTTTGCCTTTTTTCCAGTTACATTTCTGCAAATATCATGGACAAAATCACTAGCAATCAAAGGCTAATACTGTCTGTATTGGTGCTGCTAAACTACGAGTAAGAATTTGGGGTTGGTGTTTTTCTCAGAACAATATGCCAAACTGTGACAGCAGGCAATCTACAGTTACAGTTTACAATCTGTGACTAGAGTAGTGTTGTCAAAATAACAAAATTTTGACGAGGACCACCAGATATCATGGGTCCAAATTAAAAACAATGACACAAAAAAGCCTGAAACACATAAATATTCTAAATCACTTAAGAGTTACTTGTTTTATATGCAATAATTATACAAGCCAGCATTGTTGTACATGGTTTCCTTTTCCATCAGCTGATTATACAGGAAAACTAAACTACAAAAACTGTTTCCTGTAAGACATCACATGGTCACACTGCTTCCCCATTTCACGCAGGCTATAACCAAGACAGCTTGGTTGTATGAATGGAGCAGGCAGTATCTTCAATACTTTTATCTATTTCTAGTGAAATTCTGAGCAAAAATGTTTTTTTTTTGTTTGTTTGTTTTTTGTACAGGAACAGATGTGTCAACTGAGTGACCGTTTTACCCAAGCTCACACAGGGAAATGTAATGAGAGGTACTTCAACAACAAAACAAAGAGCCATGACTGAAGTCAGGTACCTCAGTGTGCTACGTTTCCTCATACTGGCATTTTGTGCACCGCTATTGTGGGCAGTGACTCTGTCATTTATTGCAAATCATTTTAGCCTAAAATGCCAACAATTTTACAAATCATAATTCAGTTTTTACTATTAAAAACTTTGAAGGAGGCCTGCACTGACACACTTTATAGTAGAAATTTTAATTCAACATATCTACAATGCATTTTTTTTTTTACTAGTCTTTCTAGTATTACTAGGTCTATATAATCATATATATAGCAATTTTGACTAAGGGTACCACATCCAGACATCATGTCAGCAGATAAAACCTATAACACAAATATGAAAATTTGATCTGGCACACATTTTATATTTAAAAGTTTATATGCATATAAGCCCATGGAGCAGGCTGGTTAGTAGTGTATAGAGTATACACTTCTACTTACTTTCAGTAAGTCTGACAAAAGGGTGGGCTTTGATAAGAGTAAAGAGGCATGTTGTGACTTAGGTGTGAGCATATGTTGAATGTGTTTTTACTACAAAGAATGAAGTTTTAGGTATTTGAAACTGAATTGAGAACATCAGTTGGAGCAACCATAATCATCTCTCAAAAAGTGACAACTCTGCAACAGCAATATTTGCTACTAACATGAAAGTATTTGTTAATATCTGTAATTAAATTACAGATATGCAACTCAATCCTCACTTGTAAAAATATAATTGACAGATAAAACGAACTAATCGGTTCTTCAGTTCTTATTCTGGGCTGTTGGAATTATATTTTTACTAGTAAGAGAGTTATGACTTTTAAGTGAAAAACCCCACGATGCATGGTGGACGAGGTGTGGTTGCACCTAAAATCTAAACCTCCTTCATGTTCTGCTGTTACGTCTTTATTGATGATGTATTATTGTAGTAAGTATTCTGTTCTTTAGCAGTTTGATCAGTGGGGGTACAGAGTTAGACTAACTAAAAGTGTTTTACAGGCACAGGCTACGCCTTCATCCCGAGACACGTGGATAGCTACGCTGATGATGGAGGTGGTGCCACACATGCAGCCCCGCCTCGACTTTGAGGGCACCTGGAGCTTTGCAGCGATATCTGTCATCCACATAAATTGCGAGAGTGCTTCCCAGCTGTTACTGCATTCAGTATCATCACAAGTTCATTCAAATCATGTTATCATTTTATGAAAAGGTAGTTTGCACTGGAAACTATTGTTTAGTCAGCTAGAAAATATGAAAACAGAAAAGTATAAACACCTGGTTTGATATGTATACATACATGGTAATGTAATTCTCAAGCAACTGCTTTCCTACCAGACCCCAAAAACAGAAAAAAAAAAATATTTCGAAAATATTTTTGAAATCTGAGCCCCCGAGTATAAAATGTTTACCCCATCCCTTTTAGCATTGTTTTAAGGCATTTTTGCATTATCAGACAGGACAAGTCAGGTAAACTCGATAATTAAGTGCTCCTATTCCATTATCATTATTTTAAACGCTGTCAAATGCCAACAATTGTATAATCTCTCTCATACTGCAGAAACTGTTTCAGTCAGGGTTTTAGGAGCACCCTCAGTCTGTGTGAGAAGATCTTGTAAAGGTCTACCAAATAGTATTCAACCTGAGGTGAGTAAATTCAAACTTCTACAACCAACACTGGTCCAATTTTAGGTATCTATTACTGAATATCTTCAAATCCAGTAAAGTCTGACACAGTTCCTCCTCCTCCTGTGCCAAGAAAAAGATGCAGCATTTTGTCCAGACTGCTGAGGGCCATTAAGACTGACCTCGCCCTCACTTCACTATTCAACCCAATTCTACCATATACCATATAAAACACTAAGAAATCAGTTCATCACTTCGTCCTGATGGAAAGGAAATGCGGGTATAACTAATGTTAGCAGAAGAGCAGCAGAGTGAACTACAGGGGTGCAGACAAAGGTTAACAGGTTCTTACTCGTTGTGTGTGCTCATACGCAAGCTAGAGCTTGCAGCATGTGCATGTCAATTCATCCAAAATAGCTTCAGCGGTTTTATCATGAGCCATGAGGACTTGTCACCTTTTCAGAACAAAGCAATGACACCAATGTGAACAAAATATGGTGATGTCTGCCTTGTTTCTTTCGCAGTTTTTCCCCATCTCAACTGTTTTCATCAGTGGGAATTTCACACATTCTAAAAATGTCTTAAGGAAGAAAGCAGTCAATGTTTTGTTGAATTCAAGTAAGTTCAGTTTGTTTATCGCCTTTGCCAACTAACTTGACTACAAACAGGCTTAGGGCAGTTTTGTATTGCAGCACCATCAGGCCAGCATGGACGGATCAAGTGAGGACTATTTGCAAAACGCACTCGCATTGAGTTTGCTCACTTGTCTTGTTAGAAGTAAGTGTTGGAACTGTGACTTAACTAGTCATTTGTCGTTTTATGGGGTTTTTCAGTACAGTACAGTGCAGTGCAGTGAGCAGGTGACAACACAGATCATAACTAGGCTGTTGGGGTCAACAGAATCGTTCCACAATATGTTCAACTTTGCCAGTGCAGACGTGTTCCAACTGTTTGGAGCAACTCTGTATGGTGGAAGCTCTCTGCATGATGTATTACGCATGTGCCCACCCAACTATTTACTGCTGGATAAGGCTTAATATTGCCTCTATTTTTTAGGTTTGTAATGCTTCATTCTAACACTCTGAGGCATTATATGCCACAATATTAGCTCTCACAATGAGTACTTGGTAAAATAAATATCAAAATTTTGTTCTGTATGCCTGTGAGTAGACATAACCAGTTACTTTTGTTAATGAAAAGTAACACAAAACAAAACACAAGACTATTTTTTTTTTAAAAATAAATCATCATTAACTGAAATAAAAATCCTCCTTTACCTCAGGTAAGGTGTGCTAAATTTTTAAAACGGCTGTGATCAAGCTGTGTCTTAAAGAACCTAATCTTGATCCTGAAAACTAAATAACTACATACCAATCTTCCTTTCCTTTCTAAAATACTTGAAAAATTGGGGCCATCCAACTCTAATTCCATGGTGTCCACCAACAATGAGGGCTGTGACCGTGTACATTTTTTATCCCCATGGTTTGGCGGTTTACACGCCAGTCTTGGTCTCGAGTCAGACTAAATTGTTGCTGGTCCTGCATACCCAGGATGCTGGCTGGGAAAATTCACCTCTACTCTGCCCGATTGGAGAACTCCAACCCTATCTCAGCCCTAACCAACGAAAGCAATGAGTACTAGCCAATCAGAGACAGAAGAGATCAAGTATGCAGGCCCAACCAGGATATTTAGTCTCATCTGTCTCACTGACTTTGAGTGGGGGGCCAAGGCTTAGTATCTCCAAAAATACGGAGCGACTTGGAACCAAGGTCAACCTGGGGGATCTGGGAACGCTGAACATGCCAGTCTTGGTCTTGTGTCTGTACAACCCTCTGTTCTGGAGATATAAAATTTGACATTTCACTTATCTCTGGAACCAAACCTCATGGCGACTCTGAATCAAGGTTTGCCTGGTTTTTCAGGGACTCTGGACATGCTGGCCTTGGTTTCATGTCTGTGTAACTTTCTGGAGATTAATTAGATCCTATCCCTATCCTTTCCCCCATATGTTAAACGGACTGTCTCTCACCCCTTACGAGCAACTGAAAAATTTGGTTTCTCCAGAAGCCCTTGAACACAGGCTGGAAGACCGCCAATGATAATAGCTTTAATAACTGTAATTTGCACCAGAAATAAATAAATTAATTTTAAAAAATTTATCCTGCAGTAGGAATCACATGACCACAATATTGTGGTAATCTGGTTGTTGTCACAGCCCTACCAATGATCTTTTAGCACTTCAGTCTGGCTTTAGATGCGCTCACTCCACTGAAACTGCTCTCACCAAGGTGGTCAATGACATTCTGCCAGCCATGGATTTAATTTTTTAAATTACGAAATATGACTGCAGCTTCTGACACTGTTGATCACACCATTCTTTTAGAGTGCCTTGACAACTTCATTGGCATTCATGGTTGGCACTGTGTTTATTACGGTAATGCAGTATATACACAATGTTAACTTTGGTGTTCTCAATTTTTAGGCTTCCTCTAGCTGAATTCATCTGTTGCTGTGACACCAACTTTCACTGTTATGCTGATGATACCCAGATCTACATACCTATTAAACACAATGCCCGTTCTCATTTACTCAACACTGAGTAAATCAAAGGCTATCAAAGTTCATCCCTTGTTGTCTGTGCATGGAACTGTCATGTCTTACATCTGTTTGTTCTTTGATTCATGCCTTGTCTGTTTCTTTCATGTGTTTACTCTTATTGTAACATCTGCCTTATTCTGTTTTTAGTTAGATTTGTTATCATTGGATTAAATTTAAATGACTATATTTGATTTTAATTAACAGCTAACCACTGAGCACACAATGCACTCCTGGTCGGCCTGGAAGGGGGTTCTCGCTCTTGGTGATGCTTCCCAAGATTTCTTCCATTTCCCTCCCTTTTTGGCTTCTTTATTATTATTATTATTATTATTATTGTTAGTTATTTTGGGGTGATTTTTTTTTTGTCCATTATGGGGGTTTAGGTCAAGGGGTGTCATTTTGCTTCACATATTCGGTTGGCCTGTTGAGCCCATTGAGACTGTTCACAGTGGTTTAGGGCTCTAATCAACTACACTAAAACTTCAATGTGTACGACAAAGCAACCTGATTTCTGACCACAGCAAGTGTGTCATAATCACTGAGGATAAAATTTGTGGACCTAATCTCAAGGGGAAGTAACCCACAAAATTTAAAAGTGCATTTAAAGAGCACACACTAAGAAGCTAATATTAACTAATTGTGTATAAGTGACCTTTAATCCTACCCGAGAAATGTGTATAATGAACAACACAGAAACAAGACTAATGCTAGAACTTTTTCAGAAAATGAAATTGAAAACGAAACCTGTAAATGCACCTTGAATACTAGAACTTAATTGAAACTGAAATCTAAAATCCGAAAACTACATAACAACTAAAGTCACCCTGCTGATTACATAAGAGTGCACGCAGTAGATCTCCACCAGGCGTGTTGTTTTACCATGGCATGCATATCTGGACAGGAACAATTCCAAAACCCAATTCCTAAACCCTTTTTTCCGCCTACCAGGAAAGGGAAAAATATGCAGTTACTGTCTGCGCATCTCCCCTTCTCAGGTGCTCGGACTGAGGAGTTAGAACTCAATTGTGGTATAAAACAGGTTAGCACTCAATTGCAGTATAAAACTGATTTTTCAAAGGTTTTGAATCACTGCAACCACAAGAGGTCCTTGAACATACAACTGTGCACAAAAAATATCAGGCTGACAGGCTCAGCAGTATGTGAGATTAGCTGCAGACAGATACACGCACGGACAGATAAACATGAACAAACGCATGACGCTTTCCATCTTGCCGCCTGGCGGAGATAAAAATGAGATTACAGACATTTCGAACAAAATTTTAAAAATGGGAGAATAAAAGTTGGGGTAAAACTCAGAGAACTGATAAGGCCAAGTAGGGCCCTTTCAGTTCTCTGCTCTGTTCCTGCTTAACATTGCCCTGCTCAGTTGTTTCATTCTTGTCCATCACATCCAGGTGAACCGATGTGATGAAAAGTTAGAGGATGGTTCCATCAAAGAAGTTTTAGCTCAATCCATTTGCCCTTAAATGTTTTGCTTACAAAGTAGGTGAACAGTGCACATGACTGTTCCATTTTTACAATTCCAGCTGGCCTTAGCTTGGCCAAGGCAGTGCAACTTATCTACTGTCAATAGTTCTGCCTTTTGATGAGGGAGACCCTGCTCATCCCTGCAAAAGATAAGCCTGAAGGGTCTGAACCATAGAACAGGTATATCCATTCCTCTGCACCCCCAGGGATGGCTAAGGGTGGTTGGTATGTAGGGAGCGCCAGAGAGCCTGGCCTAGCAGTTGATGGAAGCACAGTCTGTTTTGGCTTTTCCCGCGGAGCTGATTATCCTCATGAGGCAATGTCCAAACTCCTCCAAGATCAGCCTCTCTGCTTGGGCCTGAGGCTGATGACTTAGCTCCGCCTGTTTCGCCTGTTCAATCAGACACTCACATGTCGCTTCAAGCACCTCCTTCGTCACAAAGGTGTAAGGCAGCCTGCAGGTAACAGAAATAGAGAATTAGGAAGAAAACACATCATTTTCCGTTATCAACCAGGCTCCAGTTAGCCTCAGTTACTTGTAAATGAACTTGATTCAACCTAGGACTCTTTCTCAAATGACCTAAGAGAAGAATAGGCTTTATGATAAAGGACTGCTGAACAATGGTTCCATTAGAATGAATGAAATTATTGCAAATTATAAAGTCACCTATTTTATGTTTTACATTTTATATTATATTTTATACAACTGCAAAATTCATGACCTGGCCAAATTTGGAATTGAGGATGATCAGATCAATTTCATTAAAAAACTGTCTGATTATTAATCTGATGCAAGACTAAACTTTCACATTGAGCGCTCACTCTACCTTGACGACTGTTTCTGGGAGATGGATTTTTTTTCCTTTCAGAGCAATGGGCTCACTCCTACATTTACTCTTTAACTGATCAGACTGGACAGTACCATGAGGCTCACACGAGATGCATTTTTGAATGCAGCAACTGCTTTTTTTTTTTTTTTTTTTAAACAATTTTCAATCGTTTGGTCGCAGTAGGCACACATCTCCTAATGCACTGCTGTCATTGGTGGCAGCATACTGTCACCAAACCAACTGTTCCGATGTTCAAAACTGATCTGCACATGTGAATTTGTTCTTAGTCACTTGAGGTAATCAACATTAAGTGCTGTGTCTAAATTATGCCAACTTGACAGACATATGGAGGAGCACATAGGAGTTCCCAGTGATAGGCCTGGCCAGGTTGGAAAATTGTCTTCCAACAAGCACCAAACTTCAAAATGCTCCTCTAACGTAATATCCCCATTAATAATCCCCATTGTGCAGCAGAATATTACCTTCCGCCTCCGCTTGAAATAACAGGTGCGGTCCGCATGAGTAGGTCTGAGATTTGTGAAGAAAGCTTGGTCTTGGCTGCAGTCTGCTGCTGTACCCGGACCTCTGCAGCATCAGCCAAGTGCATCAAAGTCTTCCTCTCTGGGCTCTCCTCAAAGTTCTTGCAGCCAATACACTTACAAATGGACGAGCACATGATCTTTGCCTTTGGTGAAAGAGAAAAGACATCAGGTTGCACCTCAGCAGTCCACTGTCAATGTCTGTGCCAATGTCGGTGTGATGTCAGAAACAAAAGAAAAAATTTGCAACGGTACATTAATACAGTTTCTGTAAATACCCTGGGAAAATGGAAACCCACCTCGTAGCACTCGCAGTAGTTCTTCAGGCATCCTGATCGTTTACAGTTGCAGCCTTTACTGTGTCTGCGGTCTGACTCCCCGTCTTTCCCTTTGCCAATTTTAGGTTTGAAGGCCTCAGGATTGCGGTCCAGACATGTCTATCAAAACATATCATATTAACAGTTTCAACAAACATCAAGCAATTCAGTCCAATTATACAAGTCACCGATCAAAACTGGACCATCACCTCACCTTAATGGCTTTAAGTCGTTCTGTTTCGTGTTCCAGGTTATTAAAGCAATTGTTGCAATTGCAGTTATTGCAGAACTCTCCATTTGCAAAGCAGTCACAGTATCTGGAAAAACAAGAGAGTTTTACCAATCAAAACTGTCTGAATGTGCCAGAATTGGCAGCCCAATATCAGTAAATCCTAGCTCTCTTCATTCTTCATTTCAGTAGAGGGGAAAAAACACACACACAAAAGGTTTGGACATCTCTCCATAAGAACATTAAGAATAAATAAATAAATAAATACATAAATAAATAACACTCCACAGAAATGAATAATTCAAAGAATAAAAGAGGAAGGCTTATTTATTGTCTACACAAAATGTACATTCAAGACATAGAGACAAGTTTTGTCAACTAAACATAACACCAGTAAAGACAAACGGTAAACTGGTTGGTTTACAGTTACACTTACAGTTTGAGACACTGTGACTTGGTGCAGTTACATGGCTTCCTTGGTCTTGAGGTTGTTTCTGCCGTTGACAAGCTGTGAACCAACAAATAATATTGTTTGCACCAGAATAAAATCAGAGCCCATTAACCAATTAATAATATAGTGGACTTTCCATACATTTTTAATTCTGTAACAGATTTCAATTTAGCTAGTTTAGAGTGTGGGTTTGATAGTTTTTGTTTTTTTTTTTTTTTTTTTTTTTTTTGCAAATGTTTAGTTTTAGTTAACCATTATTTTGTTTCAGTTCTAGCTTTACTATTTTTAGTCTTACTTTAAACCATTTAACCCAGTGTAATTCCAAACACTGTTCCTTTCTTTCTAGTATATTAACATGATTTATTCAAATTGAGATATTGTTTGCAATACTGCCAATTCCTCCAAGGGCAGAAGGTGCTCACGGGTCAATCTGTCATCATAAAAAGAAAACATAGTTTTGGAAACAAAGGGGGAAACCAAGTACTGTCCTATCTAAAGCGGGGCTTTTGAGTAATGAAAGTAATGCAAGAGGTGAACACATTATCCAATTTCCTGCCGTAACCCGGTTACTCACAGTAATATGGTTTCCTGTGTGCCTGTAAAAACATAGTTAAACCATGCTAATCAATAATTAATTCATATCAAATGAAGAGTACTCTGGGTTTAAATTAAAGGGTCTGTTTTTTGTTTTGTTTTTTTGCAGAACATTAACACAAAAGTCTATTAGGTAAATAGACTTAATAGTTACACCTTGTGTCATTATGTTCCTCCTTACCCATTGAGTGGTAGTCTGGCCTGAGACTGGATACCAGAGCAAGCAGGGAAACCAGAGCTACTTGCCAGGGTTACATACGGTGATTGCTGGAACTAGAGGAGGGGCAAAGAAAGCAACAGTTACAATAGACACACTAAAACAACACAGAACCAAACTCCTTCTGCTCACAGTAATTGTGCATCTCATACGCAACTGACCAAGCATATTTGATAAAGCACCACTAACTTGTGTGACATATTGTGCTGGCACAACTGCATAGCCCACATTCCCGCCCCCAGGAGCTGGTGCAAAAACAGTGCCTGGAGGTAGGTTGGTGAAATTGGGCTGGATTGGTAAGGGAGTTGCAGGCATGATGAGGCGTTGCTGGGGATGACTGGTGGTCACAACCTGAGCCGTTGATGTCAAAGGCTTACGGACCACCTAAGGACAAAATAAATAATGAATGCAGCTCATTTTATGCGATGCTTGAATTAGTGCTGGCAAAATTTGTGTAACAAGCAAGTCACCTGTTTCATGGTCTGTGCCTGGACAATTGGGACAGACATCCTCACTGCTCCTGTATTGACCACCATTGGTTTAGCTGTGGGACATAAGCAACATAGGATGTTATGTAAAAGATTCCTGATCTGCCTTTACTCCTAACCTCTGAGATGTAAAACAACTTTTAAAAACACTCAGTACGTGGTAACTCAGTAAGAGTCTTTTATTAGGCTATACAATTGGTGTGAGGAGGCCTGTAGATGTGTGACCTGGTTGTATGGAGCTTGTGCTGGGACCACTGGTCTGTCCTGTGCTGCTGCCTGTGGTTGCTGTGACAAGGCGGACGTAGTGGAACCTGCTACCTGGCACCTGAATCTGCTGCACATTCGGCTGGGTGGCCAAGGGGATGATGGTCTTGAACTGGGAGCCACTGACACCCCCCACAGCCACTGACTGCAATGGTTTTATATTCTGAAAAAGTACAAGTGAAAGGAGAGACAGAGTATTGAGTGAAAAAGAGAGAATAACATGATACGAATTCAAGAAAAGGGTATTCTAACAAATTTGCATGTTTCTGTTTAATGAATAAGGGAGGAAATAAAAACAAAACCATATGGGACACAGACCATGCTGAACACATTTTTGTGGCTTTCTTCTGCCCCTCCATGTACAAGATCACAAAAAAGTGTTCAGACTTTCCTAGTCTATACCACATAAACTGAACAGTTTTTCCAGTTTGCTTGTTTTTCTTGGACCATTGGACAGCCATACCAGGGTTTTCCCCATTGCACTTAACAGGCTGACAAGAACACCCTCCCATGTCTATGACGTCCTAAAAACAGCCACATTACATATTTCTGTAAGTTCACTGGGACCATTTAAAATTTTTGTCCTACCCTGACACCTGCTGGGCAACAGTGGGATCACGATCAATATGGAGCAAATTATTCTGAGAGCATCACACAGTGAGGAAAGCTATCCTTTACAACTTCAAGTACAAGTCTGAGCAAAAACATTAGTGAAGAGCAGTGGCTGATGCCAATGTGGACTGATAATGACCGAAAATTATTCAAATGTGAACTCAATTAGTGAAAGCCTACATCTGTAAGCAATCCCACTGTTTAGCTGCACTAAACACAATTAGCTAACTGTGCTGTCTGTAACCATTCAATGCTAACCTGTGCCCAAGTGGAAATGCCAATGAAAGTTACTCTCTGTGCTCAGAACTGTTTGGCCCAACACCTGAAAGGAGGCTTAACAATTCATGAGTCGCTTACCTTCTGCAGCTTTGCCCCATGACTGACAGACTTGACTCTGCTAAGGTGGTGCTACCCTATGTATGTTTTCATTTTGGCTCTGAGTAATGTTACAAGTCTAGTCGATCATTTTCACACTCCAAACACTCCACCCGTATTTACTTCATGGCTAATGTTTGACATTTATAGCACAGAATCAAGGGCGTATAAAGCCTGCCAAATATCCAATTTAGCGGACAAATTCATTCATCAAAGTGGAAAGTCAGATTCATCACATTAGCTAATGTTGTACTAACAACTACTATATGCTCCTGATTAAGCACTTAACTCATCAAACCATGTTGTAATTCACTTTATATATTAATTCAGTTTGAAATTCCTGTTCTGAACCTGGAATATCTCTGTGCTAACCTTTAAACTCACCACTACCTACTTGAGCAAAACCAGTCGGCAGCAGACAAAGTAGGACTGAATGTGAGGACAGGGCAGGATAGAGAGACAACACATCTAAGGCAAGAGCACTGATTGGCTGGGAAATTGATTATACAGTACCGTTAATCACACCATTTCAAGTTTATGCTCTATGCTAAACAGTGCTTCGCTCTTTTCATCTCACCTGTGCTGTGGACTGGCTAGACACCACCTTGGCTGGAGATGCAGTTGTGGGCTGCTGCACTGTAAGTATCTGCTGTCCAAGAGCTACATTGACAGGCAGTGTCATTGGCTTCTGAGTGGAGGTGGGGATCTGAGAAGCCACAGATACCACAGTCAGCTGACAGAGACAAGGAGAGTACAGTATGGTCAGTTACGGTGTGAACCATCAACGGAGGAATGGAGAAAAACTTTTCTTTCTGTTCAACAACATCTGATCCAATACTTTGGCCAGGGTAACACTTGTGTTTTCAATGCGACTCCTGTCATCTGATCATGCCAGGTCACATTAACTGCCAGGTCTGAAGGCTCTGAGATTGGCTCTTGCTCACATCTGGATCTGATCAGTCAGACCACATGCCGAGGTGGCCTGGCTCACACTGAGTTTGGATCTGAGTGAGGTGTGGACAGCATGTGGCCACAAGCCAGACAATTTATCTGTACATATAATGAAATATATCCATGAGGGATCACTATACGATGAGGCATGTCACATTTTAACAAGTGTAACCATGGCCACTGATATCCTACGCATTTCCATTTCCCATACAATGTAAGTATTTGTGTGACTTGTGCAGGTACATTAATAATCTAAGGCTGGATGCACAAAGCATTCTCATGAAGATCCTGAATGCATGTCAAAAACTTAGGAAAATTTCTAAGAACAGATGTTCTTAATTTTTTCAGGGACATAACCTTCTGAAGGAAAGATAAGATATTCTAAAGAGAACATTTAAGAAGTTCTTGAGTATTTTTTAAGAACTGCAATTAAGAAAAAAACTGCTATGTACATTTTCATAACAGATTAAGTTCAGGTGCCGATAATGCATTAAGCTGAAAGTTCTTGTAATGCAGTTTTCAAACAATTAAGATTTATTGATTAAAAAAAAGAGTGTATTGCACTTACCTTGGTGGGAGTCTTGAGGGGTGAAATAGCAATCTTTTTGCTTGACATACTCTGTATGCTAGTGTTGAGGGGCTCAGAGAGAGTAATGGTCCTTGGAGGCAGCACCGGGGGGTTCTGAGTCAGGACCCGTCCTGACATGAAAAAAGAGATTTGTTTATTTAAAGGTGAACAAATATAATTGCTCTGAACAGCTCATATTCAGTGTCAATATGAAAATTATGCACAGGAACTTACCTGCAATAACAGGAGAGACTGATCTCTGAGCAGTTAGTCCTTTGCTGTTTACTGTATTAGCGATGATAAACTTTATAGGCGTGGCTGAGGAAACCTGTGTTTTGTTAGTGATCTGTGGAAAAATAATTCAATAAATAATCAATACAATGTACATAAAAAAGGGACACACATTCCTATATTCTCATCCTGACAGGAACGGCTGAAACGAGTGTTTAAAGAAGTTGATCTAAGCATGACTCCTAACTGACAGGTGAAACTCAAGTTACTGCCACTGTGACATGTTTTTTTTTTATGTCCAACATACAGTTACTTTCATTTCCAGAAATGTAGTAATATTCAGACGTCAGTCTGACAGATCCTAATAGTCTGATGCCCCCAGATGGTTTACTGTATTTAAAACTACAATATGTAATTTAAATCTGTTGTGTTCATTTAATCATATGAAGATTTTTTTGTCGTACTAGGATTAATTAATTTTCCAGGAATTAATTAATAAGGCACAAGTATACCTCCTCCTCCAAAAAAGACAAAACAAAACAAACAAACAAACAAAAAAACAATACAATATTACAGGCCTTTGACATACCAGTCGCCAGGACAAGTTCTGCTGTCTAGTAAACACACACAGAACCAAAGCAGTGGACTCAAACAGGTGAACCCCAAAAAGTGAATTAAAACACACAATAACGTGCAAACTATAAGCAATGACTATCTATTCAATCTGGCTGGTCAATATGGACTAAAACGGTGTTGTGATGATATTGTATGGATGACTGTTGGTGCTTTCATAAGATATTCACACACAATAAACAAACAAACAATCACTACTTATGTGGATATGATGACCAAGCAGGTAGAACCTGTAGAGACGTCTAAGTTTTAAAAAAAAATGCATCCCTTTATTGTGATGGAGACTTTAAAGTCAGGAATAATCTAGTCTAGTATAATATCACAATATAGATCTACTATTGATACATCACCCAGCTCCAAATCAATCATCCATTGACTGAAACTGCCAAATGTGAAAAACCATTTACATCAACTTCCTACAGGTAATTATAAGCAGGATATGTGGGAATTCTCAGAAAACTGGTGTCTCCAACCCAGTATCACAAATATGTGGGAGTGGTTCAAAACAAGAAATAGAAATGGCATCCGAACTGAAGCAACAAAGTCTGGTTCGGCCTCCTCTGACATGACTTGAACAAAGCAGAAAACCAGCAGCGAGCAAAGTAAACAAGGAAGCACATGGACAAAGCTTAAAAATAGAAAAAACAAAACAAAACCCAACAACAACAACTATCAGACGCACTATTGTGACTGAAATGTTTTGATAACTGTTCAATTGAAGCTAATTCAAGACATATGAACCTGCCGCGTGCTATTGTGTTGAAAAGATCGGTTCATTTAAGTTTTTTATTCTAATTTCCAACAACATCCAGGCTGCTGTCAGTGAAGTACAATCTCAAATGTCATGATGGGAAAAACTAGGCAAATAAGGCCCAGGCTGGAAATATTCAGAATTATCCTTTACCTCATACACTAATAATTTCACATGACAATAAATAATATTAAATTATGTTGTATTAAAGGGTTGTAAAAAGTATGTTATTCCTTTTTTCCAACTGTCCACATTTGTACAGTGGTGTATGATCATGAAACAGCAGGTTATTAGATTCTATTGATTATGTATAAAGCAGTACATATCCTTGCCACCAGTTACGTTTCTGATCTCCGTATTCCCCTTACCACTTCTCAATAACTCACCTAACCTAGCTCTCTGGAACAATCTTCCCCAGCCAATTCATTTTGCTGAATATCTGGACTGTGTTAAGCGGCTCCTGAAGACTCTAACCCTAACTCTTTCCATAGATCTCTTCATTTTCCACATGTGTGAAGCACTTTGTAACTATGTGTTTTAAAAACTGCTATATAAATAAGCTTTACTTAATTGCTTACATTGGCTTACATTTTGCTACAACGATACAGCCGAGTACATACAAGTTATTTCCTCAACATGTCACGTGAGCTGCAGTTCTGATTTTGCCTCTCTGGTCGGTGTGATTACTGCCACAGTAACTTGACTGTTTGACCAACACACAGGGTGTCTGCAGGTACCACAAAGTTGTATTTAATGCTTTGTAAGTGCAGTTTTTCTCATTCAAATAAGCATTACAGATATGTGTAAAGGTAATTACTAAGTAACAACATTTGGGCTTCTGCTGAGTTAGGTTTTAAGTAGAAGTAAGGTTGTTACTACTAGTATAATGTGTCAGCTTGGTGCTTCATCATTTCAATAAAAATTATACATCCACAGGAATCATATTAATATATGCTGACTCAAGGTATTGCCTTTAATCAATTCAACAAAATCCAACCAAATTATTTCAAATTTTTAATAAACTGTCCCGTTAACTACCCCAAATATTTTTTGTTGTGGTCCAATTTCAAACACAGCAATGGGCCTTACATAGGGACATTCACCAATCAGCGAGTTCAGTTTCTTTGTAGGATACTGTCAGAGTAAAATCCTAGGATGCCGGCTGATTTGATTTTTAGGAGACGCTGAAGCAGCTTTGCGCCGATCTCAACCAAAGACACGGGACAAGTCAGTAAAACCTAAAAAAATCTTGTTACATGAGTGATAAACAGCATAATCAGGATCAGGGCAAAGCAAGGATCAACACAGGATCAATGCAGAGAGCTCAGGGCTTTGAAAAAATTCAGGACAGACACAGTTGGCTATTTTTTCTCTGTACAGGCAGGCTAACATTATGCTGCTAGGTTGTATGTAGCTGATAGAAAAGGTTAATTTCATGAAAACCGCTATAATACTACAACAGACTTTACGCCACTAAAGTAAGGCCAGCTTCTGTGCACAGTTGACTTCAGCCAGGCTGGTTTGTCATAGCATGTTAGGCAACTTTGCCATCACAGTAAAGCACAGAAAGCAGATTTTCAGAAGGTGACTCATATTTGCCTCATATTTTCTTTTCCTTACAGCTTTTGGTGTAAAACTAGAACAGCCAGGGGTCTGCTTGCTGGCCTACATCCCAAGCCATGTTTGACTGTTACCACAATGACTATTCAGTAATTAAAAAAAAAAAAATGTACATGTGTATATTATAACATTAACTTTAGGCTGCATGCCTGTCTTTTAGCCCAGTAGACTTATTTCTTTGCCCACAAAGTATAATTTATTGCTTTTATGTTTTCAAAGTGGCTCAAAGATGGAATGCACACCTCTTTGAGTCCAATTATATGTATTACTATTATCAATATTATTGTAACTGATAATATTAACAGTAAAATGACCTAGACTATTAACAAAAATAATAATGGTAGGTCTGGAAATGTGTGAAATAAACAACAACAGCTGATCACAGCAGGAGAGCTGCATGCTTGGCTGAGAGAATTCACACACACCAGCAACAAAAGGTGTTTTCCTTGTTTTTATGACTTTTCGACACTAATGGCTTACGAAAACTAAATGGCGGTGGAAACCATAAGGTCTTGGTAATAAAGTGTAAACATTGTCTAAAAGTCACAAAAAAGTGTGTCTCGTGCTAAACCACTGTTGAATGACAGACATCCTAGAATCTGTAAGTTCCACGCTGTTAAGACGGCCGGGTCAAGAGTTCAGAATTGCAATCAGCTGTTTTTAATTGAAGTTGTCCAAGAGCCCTGCACGCCACCAAATGGTACTTAATGTCACCTAAATCCTCTCTGTATGCAAGGCCTACATGAGTGTCACGGCTGGGGGAAAAAAAAATAGCTCACTGAAATGCCTTTAGTTCCTGACAACATTAAAGCTATCTTTTTCATGAACTGTCCTGCCAAAACACAACAGATCTGAACGTCAGCTTAGTGGTGCATCACAGCACTCGAGATAGCCTAAATGTAATATAAAAGTTTACTTGAGTGGTTTTTGGGGAGGCCACCGACCTGCAATACAGATTTTTTCCCATAAAACTGCATGATTCAGTTTATTTTGTTTTTTATTTCATTCATTTATTCACTTTTGTGCCATGATTTATGACTAATAATCAGTCTATTTTGACCAAAAGACATATATTGTTGAGGTAATTCTCTTGCTTGTTTCTTTATTATATATTATATATATATTATATATGCCTATAAAATTATGAAACAACACAAAAATTTGCTCAATATGAAAATAACAACTTAGATCAACAGCTCTCACCTGCACAGTCTTCACTTGCGGGGTCGGCGTAGGCACCTGGCTGGCAGTGCTCCCAATCACCGGCTTCAGCTCAGTCCTTCCCCCAATAGTCACCACCTTAAACTGAGGAGCCTGGGACTTGGTGTCACCTGAAGCCTGCCCAACTCCAGGCTTGCTGCCTGTGCTGGGCAACTGGAACACTATGGGTTGCCCTGACTTCCCTATTGTTCTAACCAAAAATTTCTGGCCTTCCGGTTTCACAGCCTGGGCTGAACTGCTTGCAGACTTTGCAGCTTCAATGGCTTGAGAAGAGGCCACCTTATTGAGGATAATCTGGTGGTTTGCGGCAGAGATGGTAAAGGGAGCCGAGAGCCTTTGTAACCCACTTGTAGTCACACTCGTCCCAGTCACGCTATCTGTAGTTTTGGTGGTGGCCGTGGAAGTGGCCAGGGTTGGTTTAAGGGTGAGAAGGGATGACGATGCACTGGAGAGTGTGAGAGGAAGCTGGCTTTCAGAGCTGATACTTAGCATGGAGTCCGTGATGGTAGAAGTGGTCAGAACCTGGGTGTGCTCCGTCGAAGAGGCATCTGAGCAGAAGCTCAAATTTTCGGAAACAACAGGTGTATCCGTTTCCATAGGGATCGGAGCGTCATCACCAGACTCTGACTGGACAGCGGTGCCATCGGGTTGCGAGGCGGGCACATCCTCCATCACGATGGCCTCAGTATCCATAATCTCATCAGGAAGGAGACTGTTGAGCTCTGGTGACACCACATCCATGCTTGCAAAATCTCAACTCTCAGTTACTGTTGAAAGAACAATACAGTCAGAAACTTGGTTGTTACTACCTGTTCTGTCACAGTGCTAAAAACGTGCAATACAATTCAGTGTCTAAATATTCTTATTACATTGTATTAGATACTTTACAATACTCAATTTATACAAGAGACAGCATCCAGTCTGTCTGACCAAATACGTAATATCACACATATCAAAATACCACATTATGTCTCACATACAAAGAAAAATATCACAATTCAAGTTTATGCAGACTGCTTGACAGTTATTGTTGTTACATATTACCACAACAAGAATAAGGTTTATAGTTCCATAAGATAATTATAATACACTAATAAGCATATTTACCCCATACAAAACGCAATACATTGGCAAAAATATTTTAGATGGAATATCTCCAAACGAGCAAGCAAGGTAGTTGGAGCTATTTTGTTAGCCGTGCATTCATAACTTCCCGAAGGCAAAACCTGAGGCTGGAAAACTTTATTTCAAGAATCGCATGCAGTTTAATTGAAGGGGATCTACAAAACGTGTTATGGTTTCATCGCACTTATATTGCTCTGACAGCTGATGCTGGGTTAGCTAGGCCGCACCGATCGTCTCCCACTGTACAAATCTTTGTCCTGCCCGACTCCACTCAAGATGAACCACCGAAACAACACACAAACACTGTCCATCCCATATGACACAAACTAAACTGCTTGCATCGCTTTCGTCTCTTTAGTCAAAAAACACCGGTGACACTATGTTTTAGTTAAACAATCTCACAAGAAAACCCACCAGCTCGTCGCGGCTAGAGGCAAGAGTAAGGGAAAGCGACAAGCTGTTTGCTGGCTGCGTTACTATTTCAGGCCGGGGTTGGATTTCGAAAGATCCGCCATTTTTACCTCGTCATCAGCTCAGTTAGCTCCCCGGCTAACATTAAGCTACAGATAATGAGAGAATGCATCTAACATTAGCCTGCCCAGCCTGTGGGATACACCTCAAATCCAACTCAAAACACTGCTAAAAAAGAGCGGATAACAATACAGAATCGACCACGACTAACAAGTCTCAAACTCTTTTGACAGACTGACAACGTAAACAACGATAGCTTTTAATATTTCTCCCTGCCACTTGAAATGTGCATCCCGACATGAACACTCACCCTGACTTATACTTATTTTCACTGCAAATGTCGATTTAGCTACAGCCTCGACTATGTTTTGCTTGGTTATTAGTGAACTGGTGTTATTAATGTCAGTTATTGTGGCCTTCCAGTTACAAACGGCACAGCCGGTGGTAAAAGGACGTATACTTCTGTGGTAACTAACGTGTGATAAATTATGGATTTGTTTTTTTTCTGCACTGAGGGGGGAAAAAACTTGGTTATAAACCGACAAGTGTTGGATGCAACGCGTCGTGACTGCTGAATTATGTTGTCCAAACCTTAAATATCAGCAAAAAGGTTAAGGTTATAGTGCACCAATGGCATGAGCATGTTATTAAAAACAACTCCTGAGAGTGCTAGTGTGCATTTCCTTCTCATCTGCGGACACAATAGCTGGCTAACCTGAATTAAAGTTACACGCTCGAAATTATGAACCAAATGCGATAGTGTATTAATGTGTTATTATGCACAGTGGTTTCCTTTTAACATAGTTACCGGTGTAAAGGATCAGCACCAGTGGATAACCCGAGCCCCGTCGCCCTTGTGCTCTTCCTCGTCGGACTATAAGCTTAACCATCCTTATCATCCTCAGCCTCATCAAGCCAGCCCAGCGGGCAGCACAACTGTACTAGCAAACTTGCTGAGCTTGCTAACACTAGCTAGCTAGCACTACATCATATCCAAACATTAAACACAGCTTTAACGTGTGCTGCTTTGCAGTGGAGGCCGTGCGGCGAGCTATCAAACGTGTCGACGCCGTGTCATGCTTACCGGAATTGTTATGCAGGGGAATGTATCCAGATAAAACAGGCAAAGGAAAAGACGATTGTTCAAAATACCGCGCCGAGCGCCATTCCTCCCTGACATTTCACAGCTCGGCCACGCCCTGCTAACGCGACGTCACGGGCACGTAACGCTTAAAGGTGTAACACAACTTGCATAATATTACAGGCAGTGTGAGGGTGCATCAAAATTTACCCAAAAAAAACAAAAGAAAGAAGAAGCATCTCGCCTTACATATAGCTATAAGGTGTCTAAGATATGTATAAGTAACATAATACATCAATACAGAGAGATAGAATGGAGAAGATAGAAGCAGAATCAATAGATTAGAATGGAAACCATATGTTTGCATGGGTCTGAATGCTATGTGGTTGTGATTGTTAGGGGTCAAAGTGCCTCATGCTTGGACGCCTAATAATACAAAAAATGTCACCATTTTTGCATGAAATTTGGTGTGCAACATCCCTTGATGTCCTCCACAGAAAATATATAGGCCCAATGGTCACAAAGGCTTTGCTGATATCAGCGCTGTCACACATAACAAATGACACAACAAATGGATTTCTGCGGCCCGTATCAAGCTGTGACATGGTGTGATGTTGTTGTTGTTATTTTGGATAGTGATGCAGTAAACAAGATTGATTTCTGCGCCCCCTCAGCCACAGTGGGTCATCACTACTATAAAATCAGCTATACTTAGTTTTACATCTTTGGCAAACAACTTATTTTTAAGCGATGATGTCGTTATTAGTTATAAACTGCATTTGGTGTTTTAAGTAAACCCTGGTTAGGTGACTGCAGTGTAGCAGATCTTCCCAACATCAATTTTATAAATATTGTTTGAGCTTATGAGAAAGGGGCTGGAATATCGTCTGTATTTAATAATGTATTCCAGCGCGAGAAGATATTATTTGGAGGTTTCTCATGCTGGAAAAGTTTTCTGTTGTGCTCAAATGTTCCCTGTGAGCTCAGCCATTAACTCCTCACAGGGCATCAGGTTTGCTGAAGTATTGTTTGACTGTCTAGTTAAAATGTTGGGCTGCTATAAACTCTACCTTTTAAGAAAGTTTATAATTTTCAGCTTTTGTTAACATTGTGGAGAATGTGTCAGTTTAATTAGATGTTCATTATTGAGGTTGTAGTTTGCTGAGGTACTGGCCTACATTATATTGAGAGGTGTTTCTAATTTTTTTCCCTTTCTATTTATATATAGGAGGGGGACAGAATAGTGGAAACAGCTCTCAATAAAATGCAGTCCAGTACAACAGCAGCACAAACTATGAGCTCAATGCCAAACATAGAGTTGAATGAACACCTCTATTACTGTGACAAAAAGAAAACCTAAGCATTATAGGCATCAGAAAGGTATACTTTATGGCAGAACAGTTGTACTGGATTGTAGTAGTTGGTGCAGGTGGAGCTAATAAAGCGGCCACTGAGTGTACATTCTTTTTAATATTCCACATCATTGTGAGAGACAGATGAACCTTTTTCATTAAACTTTCAAGTACAAGGAACTTTCATTTTGAAGATCTTGGTCTGACCTTGTTTTCGAAGCAAGTGAAAGAAAGGCGCCAACATAGCATGTGAGAAGAGGCACTTCAGTTTACATCCGGGACCACGGCTGACTGCAGCAAACGCAGTGACAGGATTTCATGCAAGGGAGGACGCAGGAAAAAAAAAATAGTAACACATTTTTGGGTGGGGGCTACCCGGAGGCAGAGAGAAGGTAAATACAGCACAGCCTGGCTAACTGTGAACTGGGATCTGACAGTTTTCACATGGACCACCCATCTGCACACCATAAATCATTTTGTCTGAATCCACGGTGACTTAGAATAACTATGTAGAAATAGCCGGTATTCTTGCTGATGGTCTTTTTTGGTAATGTAGGTCATACAGAGGCATCAGTATTAAACTGAGATTTCTTCAGAACCAGTTAAAAACTCCTTGCAGCTGCTTTAATTGAAATATTTTATCTATTGTTGAACTAAGTTTTCATTTTATTTCTCCACAAAAGGACAATTTTTGATGCCTTTGATGCCTGTATCAATCAATAATAAAAAGAGCATCATGAGCAGGCAGAGGTTCCAAGTATTTTCTATACCTAGTATCATGTGTATCAATTTATCAACCCACAACCACAATTTCTAGACGTTCTTGCCAGCGTTAGAAGTATAAATAAAAAGCTTGCAAAAGAGACAAGATAATTGAGGTTATTAATAAAACTCACAAGCAGGGTTAACAATGCAGTAGAGGGTAATTGGCCATGCTTGGATTAGGGTTAGGGTTAGGATTAGGGCTATTTATCATAGACAAACACCCTCCATTACCACTTGTGGCATGTATTTTGGCACCACTGTTCTCTTCATATTACATGTCCTGCAAACAGTTCATAAAAATACCACCATTAATTCACTAGCCATTATGGTTCCAATGTATGATTATTTGTGCTAAAAATACCATTATTGTTTTGTCACTGTGTTTCAGTGCTTGGAAACTGGGTTACCATGTCTTTTCCAAGCTATTTGGCATTGCGTGACACAAACTGTTCTCAATGTACAGAGCTCCACTGGTTAGAAATGCGGCTTTCTTGACATGAGTTTGTGATCCATTGTGTTTGCACATGGGTGTGAACAATCAGGAGGGTGTTAAAAATGCACAATTTCATTTATATATTGATTTCCATTGGCTTTTCGTGAAGTGTCACCGGAGCAGTATCTTTATGAATCACCTCAGCATAATCGCATTGCAGATTTTGCATTGAGCAACACTGTTACCGCCACTGAGTTTCATCAATACTGGCCGATGTGACCACAGAACCCCAAGAGTCAAAAGCTTATTTTCCCTCTGTTATTTGGAGCATCATTACACATTGTCTCTTATCCTTGTGCTCTGTGCCTCGGAGATGTTGCACTGCTTTGGCTTTTCATCGTCCCTGAATTACCGATACCCAACACGACATCAGCTGTCTGAGCTTGTTATATCTTCACTAGTGAAAGCAGCAAGCTGCAGAAGGAAACATGAATGGGGGAGATCACATGTAGAGAACCCTGAATGTGTGCTTTGCATGGGAGTGAGAAGTGCTACAAATAACACCGAGAAACCCTCTAAGCTCAATTGCCAATGATTACACTTGCTGTCAAGAGAATCTTTCAGGGTATAGCAGAGATGATGAAAGAAACACCTTTATTTTCCAACCTCCCCATCTCCTCACTGTTTTCTTACATTGACTTACGTGAAATAAGCTGCAATCTCACATCCCATCTGATTTAAAAATGCACATTTGTGATAAGAAATACACTGCCAAGCATTTATTCAGCTCCATAGCTTTTTCATTCCTGAAGTAAGGGGAAATTCTAACCTTTCCTCAGCTGTTTCCCGTACACAAACAGACACAGATATACAGATGCTGCCATCATTTGAAATTCTAATGAAATTTTAACCACAACCATTGAAACTACTTATGTGCAAGAGGGACTGGCAACTACATTTGGAGGAACAAGTCTTAATTTTCATGACTGTCACTTCATCCCATCTCGTCACGACACTGAGAAAGAGCATGGCCCTTCCCACCGCCACTCTCACATTGATATTTTCCTGGGGGCCGATTTTAATTTCCACTACCTTTTGAAGTCTCGTCGAGAGGCATTACAGAATGCAAAATTACATGAGCCGATTTTTATCAAAGGTCTCTAATTGATGTTTTTCGAAAGAGCACATTTCTATCTGGATATGAAGGGACCCTGCTCTGTGAGAGACGAGGCGAGTCGAGCTAGAAATGAACACATTTAAAGAATACTGAAATATTTATAGTTTTCAATTATATATATTTTCACCAAAATAACATTTCTCCTCTGTGTTCTGGGAGACTTGGACTAAAGCTTCAAAGAGAAAATGCTCATATTGCCCCCACAACCGAAAGCTATCCCAATCTTTGAGCTCTATTCATTTATTCCTTCTACTAACAAGATTAGTGGCCTATGATAAGGCAAACCAGACATTTAAGCATACAATATTAAGATAAGAAGATACTGGCATATAGATACAAAGGCGAGAAAATGGCTTCCAAGCATCTCCAGCTGGGCCTGCGAGGAACAGTGTGAAGAACCTGCGCTGAGAGCCAGAGAAGTGGCATTAGTAAAGCTGTATTCTCCTCCAGATGCTGGTAGCCTGATAAACAAAGCAACAGCAGTGGGTGCCAGTTTGCACATGATTTTCTGTAGTTTTCACGTGTTTGTCTGCACATTGCACGTTTCTCATCTCTTCCAGGAATCTCTTTTATATAGAGCCGAGTCTACCAACATGATTCAAGATCGGGGCTGGGGGAAAAAAGAGTTGTAACTGGTTGTCTTTTTTTCCCCAATCTTTGACCATACATTTTTTACACCACATATAAGGCACAGCCACTGTATCTGTAGATTAAACACAGTCTTTTTTAGTATGGTCAACAGATTCTACTATATAAATCCACAGACTAATGGCATTACAAGGGCAATTAATCAAAAATCAAATCATTTTGATGATTCAAAACCTTGCAAAAAGTATTTTAGTAGTGACTACACTCTTTTGGTGGTGACGACAATATTTTGGTTGAAAGGTGGTAACATATTCTGTTACTTTTTTGCAGTATCATTAATGCATACATTTTATATAGACATGGTTTAATTCAAAAGTTTGTATGTTCCATTTCTCTTATCTATTTAGTATTTCAGCAATCATTTTCCATTATTTGGATATCAGCGATCAGCATTGGTCAGTGCATAATTTCATCACATTCATATTGGAGTAGATGAATTAATTATGTTCATTTTTTTAAATGATAATGCTCCAACTTGTCACTACCAAAATCCACCAAATCCATATCACTGTCGTATATTACCATTTGCTTTGGTATTGATTGTTTCAATATTGACGGTACTACCTATGTTTGAACCTAAATCAATCCAAATTAAAAACTAACAAGCACAGCTATAGATTCATAGAAACAGGCACGTGCACAGGCAGAGCTCAGGGGACACCAGCCTCTGCCCTCTTGCCCTCGGACTTAACAACCGCCCTGTTGGATGGTGCATACTCTGTTAAAAAGGCAGGAAATCCACAACCAGGAAAAAAGAGGCACTTTTTATCCTATTGGTTTGCTGTTCAAATGACCACGGTGCATTTGCAATTTGATTTCACTTCACTTGAAGCCTAAAAACACTGGTGTGGCAAGTCCATCTTGTGTTGCTCAGCGTGGAATCTTGTTTGGGATTTTATTTTTGAAGAATTTTGAATAGGATAAATACGAGGCAGAGTGAAGACACTGCCATAATAAGAAAAGGCACCTCTTTGACATCTTAAGCTGGATTCATTTTTCAGCCACGTGCATAGCTGTAACTAATGTAACAAATGAGGCTGTCACTTACAAAGACTGTGTGTGTGTGTGTGTGTGTGTGTGTGTGTGTGTGTGTATTATATGTCTTACGTATCAAATGTTTTAGAGCACGGCTGCTGCAAAATATTACTGACAGATTTACCGGGCTTTCCCAATCACAAATGGATAAACTTTATGCTTGCATTTTAATCCCGGACTAAGATGAAAGTTCAATCTGCAGAATATGAAATGGATCTATATGTGTCACACTGCGGAAATGCACTTATTTGGAAGCTATGACCTCTATTTGAATGCTATAAAATTATATCACCCCCTGCTTTTCTTTTCCCTGTCTTTCTTTCCTGAAGAAATGACTGATCTGATGTGAAAAAATGATCTGACCAAGTAAACAAGAGCCGCATTCATGAACACATGTAAATTCATGTTTCTGCTTTCTTCGAGGGAGAATGTTTCATTAGTGTTTGAGTTGGTGTTTTGACTTGCATTTACATGCATCTCTGCACACATGCTGGTTATTTGAAAAAGGGGAGGAAAATACACGGCCTCTCGGCTTTACACAATTTCCCTGCAGTCTCTCACTTGCATTCCTCTATTCCTTAATGTGAATACTAGACAAAAAACAAAACTTCCCTCAAAATGTGCAAGTGATATTATCACCTTCGTATTCACACTCAGAGATAAATTTGTAACATCTTTGTAACAATATATACCTTTGGAACCTTTTTTTTTAATACAACTGGGAGTTTAATTGTGGTGCATGGATGTAAAAACAGTCAAAATTAACTTAAAAGCAAACAAAAAAAAGCAAAACTCCAGGCATACTAGAATTACTCTTTAACCACTGCAGTTATCATTTGCCATGCTGTGGTCACAGAAAATACGCTATTGTGATGAATACTTGGTTTGATCCCAAATAACACCAAGACAAATCTGCATCGGATGTCACTGCCACAGATATGCATGGATTTTAAGTGTATCTCATAGGGAAAAATTAATAATTAGTGCATAATCAATAAGTCAGGAGAGCTGGGTATCTAGCTGTTATATGATGTGGCAAGTTGGAAGTGCTGTTGTAGATCTGTCATCAGGAATTATTCCTCAGAGTCAAACGCTGCAGTCTGCCACTGACACCACGTAACTTTACTCTACTATGACACAATAAACTTAAATGTCAGCCATCTAACTGCTCCATGGCTACATGATGCACAGCCAACCATCTGCAGTGGATATGTCATTACTTTAATATGTGAGCTGGGATTCTGCGTGAACGCTAATGCTGATTCATGGAGTACAGCTAGACATGCACACATGGACGGATTATGAGACAACGGGCCCCTAGACACAGACACCTCGAGGCCCCTCCCTCCCCCTGCACACATCCACCTGCCCACACACACCACATTATAAAGGTATATGATCAATGTGGGACCACAATCACAGCATAAAATTACATAACTGTATTCACACCAACCTGATACCACCAGCCAGTCTACAGGACTTCATTACCATATGCCTAATAGAATAAATTCACCTGTATTTTAACAGAATTTACGAGGCTACTGTCCAGAAAGCAGCCAAAACATGATATTTTAGACAAAACATTATATTAACACGTGGACAAAACTTGATTATTATGAGGCCCTTTGACCCACTCTGTAGTCCATCCATGTAAAACAATGAACAAACAAAGCCGATGAAACAGTTTGCACATTGTAATGCTTAAAATGAACACTTCACCATCAGCTACGTCACATTTCAGTTTACAAAGCATAGCATGCCTATAAGCCCACAGGTGGCGAGCATCTATCTAGCACTGAGATGGTTTTGACTTGTTTTGCTTGAGCCCTTGATCCTCAAAATGTCTGTGCACAGCCCCGCATAGAAATATAACAATTTACTTAAAAAAAGCGAGAGCTGTTTACTTCATTATAAAAATTATGTTTTTCAGTGATGACAGCTGCCACACTAAAACTGTTTGTGTTGCAGTGGTGACATGAAAGCTGGGCTGGATACACTTTTGATTTTTGGATTTCGCTTAAAATGAATCTGGATCTCTCCCATTTGAGGAAACCAAAAAACCCCAAACAACAAAAAATCTGATAATATCAGATAATTATAATGATACTTATTATTACTTTCATCAGGTAAAGTAAGGTAAAGTCAGCCACATCACAATAGAAAGTAGCATAATGCAGATTCTGTAAATATTTAACATATTGCTCTTTCAATCAATGCCTTGGACTTGAATAGCCCTTTATGATACAGAAATGATTATCTAAAAACTGGACACTTCATTGGTCTAATTTTCTCGGAAGGGGACAGCAATTTGAACCATTCTACAA
>OMLB01009949.1:5034-26029 GCA_900302555.1 Myripristis jacobus | reverse complement strand
GATTAGCTCAGTGTACTGGTTTCATCAGACAGACACACTGCAGAAATGCTGCTTTTGTGATAAATGCACTGTGACTAAATCTAGTGCATGTGTGTGTGTGTGTGTGTGTGTGTGTGTGTGTGTGTGTGCGTGCGTGCGTGCGTGCGTGCGTGCGTGCATGCGTGAGTGCGTGTGTGTGTGTGTTGGGGGGGTGGGTGAGGACTGGGAGGTCAGGACATTGTGAGTTGTCTCCAGTGCAGACATGAAATCTGCGAAGGGACATGCTCAAGGAACATTTCTCTCTGCTCCTGACAGTAATTGCCCTTCCACTTGAGAACATGTTAGAGTACATGTGTACCTGAGGAAGGATACTGATTAAGTATGCATAGCTGAATTTTTTGTGCCCGTTAAACTGAGAGAGATAGAGGATGACAGTTTGCACTCTGTACACTGCAGATGTATGTGGATTATTCACTATATCTTAAATAAGAAAAATGTGGCTTTGCTGCTTATTTATCTTCGCATACTTGTTATTGTATCTCTGCCAGCTAGTAATCTCTGGCCTTGTGAAGAACAAGGGCATTTTACAGACTGGCACGCCAGCTATATAGGGTGCCTCTCCTCAGTGTTGCTCTGTAAAGCCTAAAATGGCTTCCAAACAAATTCAAACAGATATCTCTGTCTGTTTACCACCCACATTGAACAGTGTGACTTTTGTGGCTGCATACTGAAATAAACACAAATGAATAATCAAAAGGACATGAAAAATATATGTAGTCCACATGTACCCAGTCTCAGCTGTCAGCTGATGCTAATTTCAAACAGAGAGAAGAGAGAGAGAGAGAGAGAGAGAGGCCTACAGGATGAGGACATTTGATTGGAGTTGCCTACAAAGAGAACATACGGAGCAGCAAGAGCATCTCCTAACTTCTGGATTACATAACACTGCAAGTTAATCTTACCTCAGGCAGCCTTTTGCTATATGCTGTAAAAATGACAACAGTAATCCTTGAGTGATTGCAGCATTGGTACATTTGAAGCTTTACTTAAAGGTACAGTTCAGCTTTTTTTACCAAGCCATTCTAATTCCTCATGGACTAGGACTCATTTTGGTCTGTGTGAAAACAAATCTCTTGTTTAGTGTGACTTTGACTTGACTGAGATATTCAAACTGAGGTTGGTTGAATATGATAGTAAGCAAACTGCACCACATTCTCATAAAGGTTTTTAAATAAATTCTACCTCAAATATCTCAAGAAACAAAACACGGTGGGAACAGTTCTTTTTAATGACCAGAAAGAACAACTTAATAACCGAAAAATCAACAGGACACAAGTTCAGGGGTCTACAGATAATTGGACTCTCAAGGCGGGGGTGGGGGGGGTAGACTGAAAACTGGACTAAGAAAACCCCAATGCCCCCAGGTTTGCCATTGAGAGGGTCATTATCTCAACGAGATATATAGCATTATGACTTTGTGCTTCTATGATTCATCAGGCCAGCATGTGACAATTAAAATGAAAAACAAAAAGGAATAAAGCAGCTTCCATATGGAGAGGAGGATATTTTCAGAGGCAGGTCTATGCAAGAGCTACGTTTCCCTGTAGTTTCACAGCAAAAATGTTCAAACATAGTGCAAAACCTATGAGGACATTAAATAGATATTGCAGTATCTTGCAGCTAATTTTCAGCTTTTTAGCCTGGAGGTCATCCAGCACTCATATTTACTGGTTGTGAAATCATACGTCAAATTTTGCATAAAGGTTTGACCAATTTAAGCATTTTTCCGCTTCCTCCATCATTGCACAGCCAGTGCACACCCCACTGGCTGTGCTGCCTAGTCTGGCAGATTTGCAAAAATCCTTCATGCTCTTGTCAAAGGCAACTGGTGAATCCACTGACCCATCATAACCTGTCTTAATGTTTTGCCTTATGGACTACAACTTTGAATTTTACAATTGTGACTGCCACTGTTTAAATCCTTTTCTCCCTTTATGAAGTTAGCTACACAAGCATATTTGTTTTGCAAACTACAGTATTGCCTCATTATTTCATTGGCTCGTATTGCCTTTCAGATATCATAAATGCATTATGCAATATCTGGTTTTGGCGATGCTAACAGCTCACTGCCTTGTTCCAGCATTGCTCTGCATGCAGCTTGCATTACAGGATGTTCATAACTTGGCGTAATGTCCCTGTTTTTCAACATGACAACTCTCCTTTTGCTCTCCCGAACAAATGCACACTTTATTAGATTTCCACATCTAATTTGTGTAGTGACTGTAAGTTATGAGTAAATCAGACAAATAAAATGGAAACACATGAAACAGATGTAACCAGAAGTTAACGGAAAGTAAAGAGCTTCCCGTAAGAGTGCCCGGTCACAGTAACTCCTTATGGTGGCTTCATCATTTGGAGCAGTAATTCAAAATGTTCAAAATGTACAGGCACACACGCACACACACACACACACCCACCACACTGCTTTCTCAGTGTCTAAATAAACAAGATGACTGCATAGAGTGTGATGCATTGTCAAAAGTAATAATCTGTCTGAAGTTTATTGCAAATAATGGAGGCCATGCACCTGGTTCTGGCTGTATAAGTGACAAATAAATAAATAAATAAATAAATAATAAATTCCATGGGGTCACTGTGAAAATATATAGGAATTGAAGGAATGCACTGATCTAAGCCTTTTGTTTGTAGACAAAAATTGTGAGGTGACATTGTTATTCATTGTAGAATTACCAATGCGCCATAGGATTTGTGTGCCGAGTGTGCAAGAGTGTATTCGGCTTGATCCCTTATTTTGAGTGTGACAAAAGCAGAGGGAGATGTGCTACCCTCTTAGTGTTGCAAAAGACCTTATGAATAATTAATTTTGGATCATGCAGATGAGGGGCTGACTGCTTGATGACTGCTAGCAAAGTGAGCAGATTATTCTCTGAGTCACCCACCATGAATTCAACAGTCAAAGCTCCTTCTCTCATTGAAGGTCACTGTGAGCTCCGCGGTTGACGTCTGGAATTCCTCAGATGATTTCAAAGTATTGACCCTAACCTCGATATTGTGCATCCAGAACGCTGTCCAAACAACTGCGATGGAGGAATTTTTGTTCAATGCGGAATGAAATAAACATGAGGCAAAACCCCGCCTCAAAACCAAATTCCTGTGACCTTGTGAAGTGAAATGCAGATCGGACCCTCTCTAAAACCTGGAAATAGGAAACTTACAGTGTCATTGTGGGAATCTATCTGCTCCCTCACTAATAATGGATGAGAACATTTTTGTGCACATGTTCACAGTCCCCAGGGTGATCCACCGGGAAAATGGGCACATCCTCTGGTGCTGGAGTGTCAAAGCTTGTCCAGAGTTTTGCTAAATTAGCATGGATCCTTAGAAAGCCTGTCTCCTAGATTATCACTAATGCCGCAGCAAAACTGGACGGATGAAATCAGATCAGATATTTGATTCCTTGGTTTTAGGGAGGGTCTTGCCGAAGATCACTGGAAAAAAATGTGAAAATGTAAACTAATGCAATTTAATTTGAGCATTCAAATTGACACAAGAGACCTATTTTTATATTTATTTTAACCACTGGTACCATTATTGCTCATTTATTCATCTTGACTGAAACAAACTGAATATTGGCCAGCATTTAGTTGGTAAGACTTTTTATCTATTTGTTTATTTTAAAGAAAAAAAAAAAGAAAACTCAGAAGAAAACAACTAATTCATTAGTGGACCTGAGATCATTTTACCATCTCATTTCAGGGGTAATCCCTTCCTTAATAGTGCACGGCGACCCACTGCAATCTACCCTTTTCAATCATTACTGTAACTCTGATGTGGGTGGCTGTACGGCGGCCATTTTGAATAAAGGTCAGGCATCTGTTGTGCAGAGATTAAGGAAGATCAGAAGATCACAGCTTCTTTCAATCTAGGGTTCATTAGGGAATGAAAAAGGTCTGCCTCCACGAAACTTTTAGGTCACTCATAGGATGAGGAGCGTCAGCAGCATCAAGGGGTGGCTGTGTACCTATAAATGTACCAAAGATGTCGGGTAATTACAGCAAACACATCATCTAAACAGGCTTCAATCCCTCCCTGGAAGAATGTGACCAGCCACACAGCCGTTCTCCGTTAACTTGGTCCAGTGGCATATGCTGTGTGTCTTTGTCCAAATGCTGGTGGTGCATCTCTCAGTCTAGCACAGACAATAGGAGGTCTTTCAGCAAAATGCTGAATGCCAGCACTATAAAAAAAACTGCTGAATTTTTACCACATATCAGGCACTCCAGGGGGAGTTCTATGATCACGATCTGATGAGGATATTAAGTATGCTTTTGGGTTGCTCCTACTGTAGGCAAGACAGCAGCACAGTGGTCTGAGGCATCACTTGTCAATAAATTATTAATCACTGAGGAGTTACATTGAGATATCCAGGTTTTACTTAAAGATATGAATTCAAAATGTTTACCAAACTGACAACTATATAAATAAGAATCCTAGCTTTACATATTTTTAAACATTGATTTTATGCATTTAACCCAATGTACATACATAACTGAACCGTGTGGCAGTATACAGAAATATCACTTGCAAATAAATAAATAGCCAATAAAAACAAAGGGGCAAAGATTTGCAGAGACACAAAAAAAAGTAAATAACTATTTGCACACATTCCTCACAACAAATGTCTCCAATGTCATTATTTTTAGTAAATTCCAAAAACATCCAAAAACAAACTGACTGTAGAACTCAGTCAGTTTCTTCCTAACTATATAAATGAGTTGCTCAAGAGCCAAACTTGATGTTAAGGGTTTCAACCAATGGCCAAGAGAGAGGAGCGAGCGACATTCGTCCAACACGGGGCCATCGATCACCTGGCTTGTAGCAGACAAAGGCCAACCATTTTCTTTTCTCTATTAGAAAGACGAACTTTACATAATTTACTTATAATGACATACGAATAATGATATTTAACTTAAATTCTTAAAGGAAAATCCTCTTTTTGCTTAAGGGCAGGGTGCAGGGTCAACTACAGAGCATCAACCATTGAGCCAATAGAGATCAGTCTCTTGCTCAAGGACACAAACGCTTGCTGGCACAGGGAGCCTAAACTTGGATCTTCCAGCTTAAAGATATCCATCTCACCACCCCTAAACACCACATAGCAAGGCTTGTACAGTAGCTTCAGTTTTATAGATAATTCTGTGCAAGTGATTTTGCTAAGACTTGTTCTAATATGTTAGATTTTTGCAGTAATTGTCGAGGTCATCAGAGATTTTAATCCTGTGCAAAGATGCAGCGAGTGTAATTTGTTAAGTGACACTTCTGCAGCAAATTGCCAAGTATATGTTGGTGTAGACAAAATCTCCATGAGGCTCTCTTGGTAATACTAATCCCAGTATAAATGAAAATCTTGGTAATTTCACAAACATAGCTGGCATTAACGATGAAACAAGTGAAGAATTAATCGAACCACGATGGTTTATTTACAGTGCTTTGACTACTGCATAATGAAAAACTGCTGCAGGCTACAATGTACAGTAGTTCAACACACTGTATAGTGAAGAGTAGTGTAAGGTGAGCCTGACAGTAAGATGAACCACCAGCACTAAGGCTGAAAGTAAAACCATGAATATAATACCAATTATAGATTTTATTGGTCAAACCAGTGAGCGAGTATTAAAATAAACACCTATAATTAATAGTTGCTCAGTCCAAAAGGGATTTCTGCAATGCCAAGAAATGAAAATAGAAAACTGTAATGTGTTTTCTCATGCATCATCAGTTTGGTTCTGTCCAAGCTGCATAATAAAGGCACAACTGTCTGGCGGTGATATGGGCCATTTGGCAAGCCAGAGCATCTATAATGGCAAAACTTGCGTTCCCCATAGCTCCAAATATCTGACAGCTAAATTCAGCACTTTCTAAAATCATACAGTACATATGGCATGTACAAATGAAGGTGGTTGGAATTCTTCTCAATTGCATATCACATTTGAGTTAAGGCGCATAATTTACATCTGGAAATGCAGACTATGTGCATTTCTTTTCGTGTGTGTGTGTGTGTGTGTGTAGTTTTCGAAAAAGTAATCCAAACACAGCAGTGGCTCACCTTACCCCGAGCCAAAGTATCGAGCTCTGTTTGTCGTCATGCTGTAATTCTTATTTGGCAGCATCTCCAGGAAAGCTAATCCCCTTGATGCACAAAGATCCTCAACTACAAGGGGGCCACTTTGGTAGGGACAATGGAGAATTTCTTTTTTCCACAGAAACTCTGCACGGTTGATCGGTTTCCCCTGCCAGGTTCATTATATTTCTCTTGCTATGTTAAAGCAATTTGAGTTGTTATTGAAACATCCTTGTGACACCATTGCACATTTTTCATTTTTGATTCAGGCACTGCATTTGGTGGTCAAATGCAGTGACATGCTATTTGATACATCTGCCTATAGACATTTGTTATGAATGTGTTGAAGCTTTTTGCAGTTTTCCCAGTGACTGATTGCTGTATAATAATTTTCTTTCCCTTGTTAGTCAGATTTCATGATTTGACTCTACGCCCAAAAAACTTGTACAAGTGCCCCTTTAGTCAGCATAAATCAGACAGACTTTTAAAGCAGCACTCCAGACTTTTGAAGTGTCGATTTAATTGACAGAGGGGTGAATAGGAGGAGAGTGTCAAATACTATTTCACCTACAGCACATTTATGGATCAGTAGCAAATTAACTTCTGTAAGTTCTTTTCAACTTTTTTGCTTTTATATGTATAATACCATTTTTCCAAGCACTTATCCCTCTGGTGGCACAATTTCACATTCTACCAATCATATGAAAGGGTGGCATCTGGGGGTGTAACGATTCACTCAATTCACGTTTCAGTGATTGATTTTTTTCTTTTTTCCCTACGGCATAATCAATGCAAAACAATATGTTTTCTTCATGTCTTCATGGCACTTTAGACCCACGCTGCTGAACAGAGGTAACACTGTAAACAAACTGTGTTGTAGAAAAAACAAAAAAACTAAGAAAAAGAAAATGATATCTTTAATCACAAACAACGCAAATCCACAAGGACAGAGCACAGAGCATCCTCAGTTTCCTCGAGCTCCATTTCTAACCACAAATCTATATTTTATCATAGATCTATAATATTTTTCTATAGATCAGTGCTTCCAACAGTCAAGTCCAGATCCCACTGAATACTGTAAAACTTCAATTAAAAGCTGATTCAGTCACACAGTTGCACAGCATCAACCTATTGAACTAACCAATTTTAACCCCCCCTTATTGACAGATCATATCAGAGATTTTTTTCTCCCATGAGCATTGGGCGGCTCTATCCCATTGTGCCTGTGGGACAAAAGTCAGCTCCTCTGGTCACTGCTACATCACCAAAATTAAATTTCTATTTTCTTGTATTTTTAAATTACAACCCATTGCTTTTACTTTCTTGAAAACAGTGGCCCTTTAGTGGTTACCTCCCGGTATACCAGTAGACATAAATAACTTAGCAGTCCATTTATCTGTCCTTCCGTTTTGAAACCTTACTCTCGTTAACCAATATCCCACTGGTTTACACTTACAAATAATCTCTGCCTGCATTATGTCCTCCCCCAACATCCTGATTCAACATGAAATACATCAAATTAAGGAAACAAGATGCTATCACAATGACATTTGATTGTTGTTTAAATGCAGGACACGTCCCTTTGGTGTTTCCTGAGCATTCATGAGCCTCTAGCTAAATTTTGAGGGGGATTCCCATATTGTTGCTGTAGAAATATGACTGCACAGTTGCCCAGTCAAGTAGAAAAATTCAAGGTGTTGACAACTTCTCACGAGTAAAGGCCATGAACGATTAAGACCTTGCCTGCAGAAATGGCGTGCCAGACTGGGATCACTTTCAGTCTCTCCCTGTGAGAAGACCATTATGGATCGCCTTCTAAAGGTCAAGCCATCACAAGTATAAGGACAAACACTCAGCACCAAATCAGAGGTTTATGCAAAGTTATCATGTTCTCTGTTCCCTGCTTCCTTCCCATTTCTGGTGCATCTGCATTGCAGGGGATTCAAAAAATGACAGCACATTGTGTTGTGCTCTCTTCTCAATAGAATACTCAGTCGCGGCTGTTGCTAATATGACTAATTAATGAAGGTGACATGGGACCTCAGTGGCTTCAAGCAATGTTATGGCTGAACTGGCAGGGGCAGAGGGAGAGCTGCCTGGCTCTTTATTCCACATTAGACACATCTGTGACAACGGCTATAGATCTGGCAGCCCGGGAGCTGTCCTCCACACGTGTACCATCTATGTTATTCCAGTTGGAGCATTACTAAATAGGACTGGACGATATTTTCTCGGTATTGTGATATGAAACTAGATATCATCTGAGATTTCAGATAATGTAGTATTATGATATGGAAGAAGTAATATCTTTTCCTGGTTTTAAAGGCTGCATTACAGTGAGGAAATGCAAACTTCTGCACTTATTAGACTCTTCAGTCTATTTTATTATTTGTCTCTACCTGCTTGGTCATCATATTCACACTGCTAATGATTGTTTAGCAAAAATATCTTGTGTGTAAATATCTTATGAAAGCACCAGTAGTCACCAGCAGCACCTACAATGTTGATATCCAGGTATTTGGTCAAAGATATTGTGATTTTTGATTTTGTCCATATAGCCCAGCCCTATTATTACTCATAATCTTGTTTTTTGTGTGCTTTTACATGTATCATTGCATAAGGACACGTCATGCTTTTTGCTTATTTTATATTTATCTGTCTGTTTGTGAATGTAAGTAGTGTTTCATTCACATGTATGTTGTTTTCCAAGTGGCAATTAATTTGCCTGTAGTAAAAGCCAATATGGATTTTTCAACAACATGGACCATTAGATTGCACACAGAACGAATTACCACAATAAATTCTGCAGAACTCTGCAGAGCGAGGCTTGTTTTGTTTACCTCACTGGTTAAATTTGTTAACTTTTCAGCTTGGGGCATAGGTTACAATACAAGTGTTTATCCAACCGTGAAAATACCAAGGATACAAATATAGACCAGTGAAGTGAAGAAGTTGCCCTGGGTCCAGAGGAACACTGAACATTAATTTGTAGCAAACAGCCCAAGTAATTACCAAGCCATAAAAACAGCCTTATGTAATCAAATTCTGAAAATTTCAAAAAATATTAAGAATTATCATTTCAGTGTCATACCACTGACCTTTTACCATTTAAATTTAAAAACTAAATTCCAAAGCTTTTGACCATTTGCAGTGCTCACGATAAAATAATTGCTGGAACCATTCAAACGTGCATAGCCACAAAGGATCTAGCTTATGATTTTGTTTCTCTAATACAACTGCATGGTCAACATTCATTTACAGCCAAGGAAACCACAACCATTTACCTAAGCTGCACTCACTTGCAACACATTCCACATTACAGTAATAATGCACAATCCTAAATTGCACCTGAAGCACAGTTATAGAGTATGCCTAACAGATTGCATTAGGCCTGCCTCGGCGTAGCTCCAGTGTAATGTGTCTGTGGCTGCAGGTGTATATGAAATTGTTGTGTGGAGCGGCTCCATCGACACGACCATGCCAAAGCATAGCAAAGCATTAAATGCAATAAATCTTTCTCAAAGCTGTGATAGATTAATGTTCCGCATTCAAGCCCACAGTGTTGAAGACAGTAAGACAAACTAGCCTCTTAACTCACCCAAGTATTGTCCTTAAAAAATGAAATCGTTCACTCCGACACACACACACTTGTCAGCGTGGTTTTCAAAGAAGCCCACTGAAATCTCAAATTGGGTGTTTTTATATTCAGCGCTAAAATATTTTTTTTTCTCAAAACAAGTAAAACTACACCAGAAACAAGTGGGATTATCTCAACCCACTGGAAGATTATTTTAGCAGATTTTTTTTTTCCAGGGAGCAAGTTTAAATATGTTGAAACAAGGCAGACCAGGATACATCAGCCCACTAGTATAAAGAGAAGCGACGCTTGATTCAAGAAAATTCTGGAAACACGTTGATTATCAGTGGAAATAAATGGGATTATCTCTTCTCGCTGTCATATTTTTTTCATTTGTTTCAAGACAAACACGATTTTTACAACTGAATACTAGACTAAATGACTTGTCAAGATGGAGACATATTGTAATGTGAGAAATAACGGTCAAATGACCAACGATAGTGAGTTGATAACCATTGCTATGCCAAATAGCAACATTTAAATGCGAACTAATGATGATCAAGAAACTATACCATATACTATAACTTTATCAACATCAGAAGAAATATATTGATCATTTCCAAGATCTGTAGAACCTAGAACCTGTCCACGACAAAAACAGCAATTTGTCTTTGGATTCTATCTCTAACAATACCAGGAAATCAAGGATGGCAAAGCTCAGGGATGATGTGTACAATGTCCCTGGAGGTGAGGGAGGATAAATTACCATGCGAGCGCTCCCATTAAGATGGCCTAGACAGCTTCAGAATGGAAATGAGGCATAAGTGATATGATTAGGAGGGCCACTCCCCAGCTGCAGGCCAACAAAAGCACAGCATACAGACATCATCAACAGTAATTAGACAAGAGCAAAACCTCCATTATAGCATCCAGATACCTCCATAAACTAAGGTAAGCTTCAATACAATCCCCAATGGAAATGACCCTGAGGATGCAGTTAGGGTGTTTGCGGCGGTGGGAAAAGCAAACCTAATCGGATGTGTGCTGTATTTCCAACTGTGGGAAGTGGAAATTAATGCTGTCAGGCATGGCAACAATTCATAGGCCGTGTTCATAAACAGTGCCGAATGGCTACAACTGATATAACGTGTCAATCTTCCATTGTAGCATGTCGCAGCCGTACAAACATATTGGTCTTTTTGGTGGATACCTCCTAAAAAGAATGAATAGAATGAAGAGGAGGTTTTGGAGGAACATTCCTTTGGCGAGGCAGCTCAAATCATATTAAGCCATACAATAGAATCTCAGTGATTTAAAGCCCTCGGGAATGGGCTTGTGAAAATGTTCACAAGAACAAAATGCACTGAAATAACAGACAAAACCCATTCAAAATATCAAGCATGCAAAAATAACAAAGCATTATCAAATAACTGTTGAGGTTTTAATTCCATCGTTCACAGAAAAATGAGCAACATTAGTGAGCAGCTTAGTGGCGGTATTAGTAATAGTGCAGATCAATAGCAGCCTTGGAATTAGGAAAAGTAAATGTAAGCTACTGCAGCCAATGAGATAACAACACATGAAGCATGCCATGTGTTAAATTGCCTCACATTCAGATTTAAGCGAATCCCCTCTCAATCCTTAACTGCTCTGTAATGATGAGGCCTGAATGGGCTCATAACCCCCGTAAGCACCTGCTGCAATAGCAGGACTATTACCATTACCACACCAGAACCGTAATGACTGCCACTCAACACCATTATGAGATTTCCTCCCAATGTACCAATGAATGCAGCTAATGTGGTCAGTAGTTCCTCATACAAAGTCCAAAGTCCACTGTCAATGTGCCGATGGTTGTGGCAGGCAATGAGGGGTTTAGAGTGGACGGAGATAATTATGATCCTACACAGCATGCGCACTGCATCTATTGTGTATCTTACAAAAAAAGCAGACAGGATTAGCATTATGTGAGTGACTTTTCAGTTATTTTATTATTTGGTTTAGGTTTCTCAGTGCTCTTTGTCTCCCCATGTCAGAGACTCATCACTGTGCTACCAAAATGATTGGCCCAGACAGATCAGGTGGCATCACCTTGTTGAAGACCAATTTCACAGTTAACTCAGTCCACACAGGGCCAATTACAGGTGAATCTAATCCTGGATTAGACAATATGCAACTAGTGTTTGTTTACAAAGCTCAGGCGAAAAATGATGGTGGATTTGGAAAGATTCAATTTAAAGCCCCATTCAGGGCTGCCCTGTCTCACCGCTCCGATCGACATCATTCGTTTTGCATTTACTGTGAGCAATTGGAATATTATTGACTTGCTGGGAGGCGGCACAAGCAGAGGAATAGGTACAATGCATTTTTCCACTTCAGTGCCCCCAGGCTTAGCAATGAGGACATAAAACTGATGCATCAAACCAGCTTGATTTGACTTGTGAAATGTAGTTTGTCTACTACACTGATCTGTTTTGACAGGTTTGCTATCAGTGCACCAAATGTCACTTTACAGCAGCAACAAAACATGCTTAGAGATATTAACTGTTTCCCTCACATCTGGGCACATTTAGTCTGGGAACTAATGTGTGCTTTGCTGCACCCATGTTTACACTGTGTGCATGATAATGACAAAAACAGCTCCACAGGAAAACCTAGTATCCACTGGTATTACCAATTCCAATCAATATTACATTTGTGATAGTCACATATTTGTTTAATCAGTTTGATTATTCTTGTGATTGAAATTGCCAATCTTCATTCAATTAAGACATGAGCAAAAGCAACAAAAAGTCTAAATAAGAATGAAGATACACCAAAAAAAAAATTTTGAAGAAAAACTTCAAAACTCCAAATCAACCTCCTCTTTTTGGTACAAACCCAATTTCCCCTCAGGTATCAATAAAGTATTTCAGTAAAGTATATCAGTAAAGTTTCTGATTCTGTTTCTGCACCAAAAAAGAGGTGTCATTTTAAAATTGTGAAAGCAGTTAAGAAAATATGACGCAGCTTGCTCAGGTAGCCTTGTATCTGTAATAACTTCCATTGTCATATTAGGTTACTCACATCATGGACTGAATTTTTTAGATAACGCCACTGTGCACAGACTTGCTCACAAAAGAACGATCCATTGAATTTCAGCCCTTGAGAAATAAGTCCTTCAGAGCACTCATCTCCAAAAGAATCCCTCAGATGAAGAGCCAAAGTCTATAATAAGTTTGTTTGATGTGTTTTCAAATCTCATTATCTACAGATTGTACATGGAACTAAAGGTTATGTACTTTATGCAGGAGCAGGGTGATTGAGTGTCCAGCTGCAGCTAATTTGCACATTGCAAATTATATTTTTTCAAAAGGACTTATACTGTTTCTTATACTGCCTTTCTTCCTCAGTGCTGTCTGTCTGCTCAGTCTCTAGGCTCTCTCTTCTCATGCTCGTGCATCAGAAACAGCGGCAGGGGCCTTCACTTGTCACTGAAGACTTTGGGGAGGAGAATGATAGGCTGCAACGCTCATATATTACAAGCCTCCCTGGTGTGTATGCGTGCACATCCACACACATACGAGTAACATAACCGCATGCACACGAACTCACTGTACAAGTATGCACCAGCCGCACACACACACACACACTTCCTACACAAATGAACTGCAGCATATATGCACAAGGACATAAACACAGCACTGTCCACTACTGCTCATGCATAATCGATCACTCAACTGAGAGAGATGCAAAATGGACACTCAGGCCTACAGAGTGTATGGCAGTAAAATAGGACAAAATTGTAACAAACAGCCGTAGATTACAGATTGCAAAAGAGAAAATCATTCGAACAGAGTAATTAGATAACCAACCAATAAGCAAACACAGCTAGGTAAATGCTCCGACACGCATGCACAGATGTGCTTACTCACACATGCACAAAGAGGCTGGACTTTCCTAATATTCTCTGAACCGTGTATACTTTGGGGGAAGTCGATTTTGGCAGCTCTAGCCTCTCTCAGTCTTGGACTAGAAACAAGCCTCCAGTATCGCCCCACATGCAATACATTTGTATCATCTTAAATCATGATCTTGGCAGATTGCTGGGTGTGAAAACAAACAACACCATCAAGCAAGTTCTTCCTCCTGCCACCTCCATCATACCTCTCTCTACACTCCTCTGCGGCGCTTATGTGTGCACACACGCACGCGGCTCACACATGCACGCACACACACACTCAGTCCTAATGCACCGGCAGTGTCATCTGGCCCTTTCAGCATGACTTCCCTCAAGGATCTTTAGTCGAGACCAGTGAGGGCCACAAGAGAGGGAATGGGTGCTGTCACGCACATCTAAAAATCTTTGATCCCATCCATATGTGTTTAAACATTCATACACAGCCATTAGCTTGTGGTAAGTTGGCTTTAAAAGAGAACCACAGAGGAGCAACCATTAAAGATAGTGTGGGAGGATAGGGAATTCTTTGTCTTTTGCTCTAGGCATGCCCTAGTTAATTTTCATGCAACAACGAAGGAGATTAGATTCTGACAATTCAATTCTAATGTCTAACAATTAGCACTATAAAGGGAGAAAAAGCAGCATATGTTGTTGGTATATTCTACATTCTCTCTGTTCTTCATTTACACTAATTTAAGCATAATCCTTAAATTTTTGAGATTAGATTATAGGCAATCCAAAAAAAATGTTTAATTTTGTGCTGATTTTACTCACTTTGCAGTGACATATGTGAGGAATAGCTATTTGGACCCGGGAGAGTTTCCTGTCACTTGAGCCTCTACCTCTTTCCTGATTGGCTGCGCTGATCCTGAAACTGCAATCAGACACGTATTTGTCTATATCCTAATCCTCAACTTTCATTTACACGAGTGACAGCTTGTCGCCCACAGGAAGGCAATCTGCACTGAGATGTGTGCTTGCCCATCAGAAAATTGACTATCAATTAATAATGTCATTGTACCCCTTCCCTCTTTCTCAATTAGCGTTTTTTATTTTTATTTATTTTTTTTTTTAACTTCCATCAGGCAGCGCTCCATCCCATCTGTGCTACTTTTCATCATCTGTATCTAATGATATCAAAGCAGAGATTTTGCACAGCTGCACAACTTCGATAGCCCAGACAAACTGTTGGCACCAAGGAAATGACACAGATAAAAATCTAATGTATGTGTTTTTTTTTTTTAAAGAATCTCTACTGTTCAATCACATGCCTAACATGAGTGTTTACAGTTACCATGGCAACATCAAGGGCTGCCGCCAAGCAGAATGTGGCTAGCACACCCATACAAGCCTCAGTGTGCGAAAAACATTATTTTTCTGCGGCACTAATGTCTCTCAGAAAAAAATTTGTATGACTACATGTTGTTTATAAGAATATCCTTAAATATGAAAACAAAGAGACAACTCCCAATTCAAAGAGATAGGGATCTGGTTTTGTTAGTGCAATCAGTGCCTTAGGTGCACTTGGGCGTCAAACATAGTGTCCTCGTACTTTGCCTGCTTTTGTTATCAAAGGCTCTCTGTATCAAAGTCACATTGATATTAGTATGGATGGTTTCAAAAACTTAGGTGAGTTTCCTGTCCATTAAAGATGACATTTAAGATGCTCTCCCTCACCCAATTGCCTTATTTTGCTAGTCTGTCTCTCCCAAAGTTGTGTTACCATGTTAAATCTTTCATGTTTCTATGTATTGATTTGAACATTGCATGAGCAAGAGTGATGGCTCATCAGACTCACGAGAGAGATTTCTGTTTAATTTCTATCTCTATTGATCTCAAAGTCACACTGACATGAGGAATGGCTCATCAGACCCAGGAGTGGCAATACTATTAGTTGCTGATATGATTCGTTATATTTGTTAGCTGTTTTTTATTGTCTATATCTATTCGTCCCCATTTTTAATGATTTTCTATTGATCATAAAATTGTATTTACATGTGTGATGCTTCATCGGACTCCTCCTTTCGTATTGGCTGTGTTGAGATAATCTATTTCTATTGATTTCAACACCACATTGGCATGTATGATGGCTCACTGAGCTTATGAGTTTCTTTTGAATAAGTAATTTTATTGAAGCAGCTCCTCTCATTATTTCTTATAATCTCTGTCTTTTGATCCCACAGCTGCTTTAATGAGTACTATGTTAAACCCAGTATGTAGGAAATAACAAATAAATATTTCCTGAGTTTTCCAATGATATGATGAGGAATGCACGCAGGATGCATTTTTTTTTTTTAAGTAACCGATAAGCTGTATTTGGACTGTGTACTTGTTTTTTTGAACAGTTTGAGCTTAAACATGTTTGTTTATGTTTCTGTCAAAGATGCACCAATGCTTCCAACGTCAAAAAATGAATTTGTCAAAATTCTCTGTGCTTGACCTTTAAAAAGGAGACATTTGTATTTTTTCATTTTTGAGTAAATGTTAGGCTACAGGCTTTTCTATTCATATTTGAAGCACACATATACTGTTTTGGGGTATTTTAGCTACTTGAATAGAACAATAGAACAAGCTTAAGAACAATACTGTTTCTTTACAGACTGTATTTGATATTATATCTTTTTTGTGGCAAAAGATTTTCAGTTTCACTTCTCTTCGGATTTCTCAGTTTTCTGTTTTGAGGACTTTTGAGGAGTATCCACAATTTATCCCTAGTGAGCATTATTTCATCAACAGGTACACAGGCCCACACACACATACAACACATTTCAATACTACTGAAGGATGCTTATAGTGCTTGAAGGTCAAATTCAATAATGAATGCAGTAGAATGGTGGCTATTATACACACACACACACACACACATGCACACACGCACACACACGTCCCTTGACTCCCTTCACTCCAGTGCAATGATGATTGGGTCTCTCCACTGGACTGACTCTATTCCTGCTCTGCCATTCCACTCAGCACAGTGAGAAATCACCTAGTCAGTCTAGGACTATTACAGAGTAATTGGCCTTTTAAAGAGGGGCTCCACCATGTGAAACAGTGTAACTGAGAATGATACTCTCTTCACTCTGTTCCCTATTTTCTCCTCTATCCCTGTAACCTTACATCGCTCTCTGTTTACATCTTCACCTCCTGCTCTCTCTCAGTCCTGGCCAGTTGCTCCTTTTGTCGCTCTGCCTCTCTACAAGCTTGTTCCATGAATCCTGTCGCACGCCCATCTTCTGCTCACTCTCCCTGACCTCTGAAAGCTCGACAGTGTAGCTGCACATGTTCACGTTTCCACTTTCAGCCCCGGACAGCACCCTGACTTTCAGCACTTACCTATTGGAGGGTCCCACTCGATTTTCAAAAAGAGAGCATGAAATAGCAGGAGCAGCTGTAAGAAATGGCAAGTCACACTCAGCATCCGTGGCAGTGGGTATTAAATATGAACCTGTAAAAAACGATCGAGGGACCCGACCAAAACCAAGACAGGAACATGGGTTTCTGCCACTCCACATTGCCACAGCCACATTTCATAAAGTAGGCTAAGAATAATAGTCCAAGATGAACTGTTGCATTATAACCAAGAAAGTATGAACAGAGAAACACTCTGAAAAGGGTTATAACACTGGACAAAATAGCCAGCTCATGGATACATGATGTTGTATATATAACTGTGTAGATGGATACATGCCATAAGGCTGTATATTAAGCCATGTATAGTATAGAGCAATGGTGTTCGAACTCTGGGGAATGTCTCCCAAATAGTTAAATTCTTCTGTACATTAATTCAGTAGAAATTCTTTTAATACAAAAAAAATGTATGAGTCATTTTTCTCACATTATATTTTAATCTCACCACTTTGAATCTATTTGTCACTGTCACAAAAATGACATCTGAAGAAGTGAATTCATATCAGGATCGCTACGGTAAAATTATTTCAAATGTGGGTCCGAGGCTTCATGAAATTCAACTTGGGGGGACTGGAACATAAAAGCTTGAAAACCCCTGGTACAGAACAAAGAAATAAACATAAAATTAAGTATGACTGCATTTATATTGAATATGCTACGAGGACAAATGCACCAAATGGCTGAGTAAGCGATATGTAAGCAATCTCAATCTATGCTTACACTGAGGACTTAACGTAAAGACACTCTAAATCTTGATTTCAATTAAATCACTGACAATTGAGATTGCAGCTTGTTCTCAGGTTCCAGCAGCTGCTAAAAGAAGCCTCATTACATTTTTCACAAATGTTCATTATCTCAATTGTTTGAGTCTACTTTTAATTAGAGAAAATGTACAACCGCGAGTTCTGCCTTGGTATTACAGATTAGTGTGTTTCTATGCGTGCATGAATAAAGCATGCGTGTGTGTGTATTCTGAAGATGGATAGGGAGGGAACGGGGAGTGAGCTATGAGGAAAGTGATATGGGGGAATGTGAAAAGAGAGACAACAGGAGAATGCAGAGGGGGGTTGGGGGGTGGGCGTGTGTCAAACACATCAGCACATTAGCACACTGTTTGGCTTGGAGAGAGGCAGGGGACCTCTGGGGAGATGAACCGCAGCGCTCAGTGTGTGTGTGTGTGTGTGTGTGTGTGTGTATGAGCATGGGATGGAGAGAGAGAACGAGTGTGTCTTGTGTGCGCATGTGTGTGTGCATAGAGAAACAGTGAAGTGCAGTGCCTGGATTGCCTCCTCGTTTGAAGCACTCTGTTTTTCCCCCGTTTCCGAGAGCACCCGACACATTTTTGATCTACGTTTGATCGTATAGAGCAACCAGCCATCTTTTTTTTTTTTTTTCCATTCAGCAGCCTCAGGCCTTGGGAGCAGAGGTAGATGAAGAATGACATCTTAAATAATATGCATCAACGAAACAGTATGAGGGGAAAAAAAAAAAAAAAAAAAACACAAGCGCGGAAATCAACCTGCTATCAGCTCTCCTCTTTGAAAAAATAATGAGGCAGCAGGGGCGATTTAGGTACGTGGTAAGGACACCCTTGGGGGTTGACTGGGCCAACTGGGAGGAGGCTCACGGGCTGACCCAAGATGCACTGGGAGGACTATATTTCCCTGCGCTGTGATCCCCAAGGATGAGCTGGGGAAAAAGATATCTGTTGTGATTGCCACGTTGCCACCATGACCCTGACCCAGATACGCCGGAACAAATTGAATGGCAGAGCAACATTTATAGCACATAATGAATATAATAAAATGCTTTTAATAATGTTTTGGTGCTTATGTTTTCTATCATTTTTGTGTCAAAACTGACACAGGGATTAACACGGACACTGCAAAGAGGGAAAAAAGTATCAATGAACCAGAATCACTTGATAAGACATATAATGTTATGGATTTTGAGATTTTTCCCATGTCGCGCCAAACATTTAGTACATAGTCCACCAATCCTCTGGGAGGTGCCTTATTAGACTCCATAAGCCTACATTCATGAAGCTCACATATATGTAGTATGATGACACACACACACACACACACACACACACACACACACGTGGGAACAGTTTGTCTGTCCAAATCCTCTTAGGCTGGATTTACTTGCCAGCAGGCACACTGAACACATATGCATGCTGCAATATATGATATATGTCCACTGGTGAATCTTTTGTCTTAAGCCAGGATGATAGATGCCACTGGATGAGATGAAAAATGTGATCACAGTGGATTTTCTGACACTTCAAGACGGCGGCTGTGCTGCAGACGAAGTGCTGCTTGACGTGGTGTTGCTCGGAGAGGTTTTCATGACAGAAATAAGACACGAGTGAACACAACTATATCTCATCTCATGTGGATGTATAGTTACAACATGTTGACACTGATGGACTGATGAGTGTACCACAAGGTCAAGAGACACAGAGAGTTACACATACTGTAGGGGTGCACACCACCATAGGCATGCACACTCATGGAAACATACGCTACATGCCTACATTTATAAAGATTTGTCTCTGGCTGCCCAACCAGTTGCTGTCACAATGAGTAGCCAGAGACGCTTTAGACAGGGGAATCTTTCCCTCAGCAAAACACACTCATGCTAGACAGAAAGAGAGATAGTGGGAGAGGGAGGGAGACAGCAAAGGACATGCCCACTTCTCTGAGCCACAGAGAGGGAGGGAGAGAGAGAGAGAGAGAGAGAGAGAGAGAGAGAGAAGAAAGAGCGAGAGAGCAGTAATACGTTTTCATCTGAAATATTAAAGGCCTCTGCATTAATCTGTCTTTCCTCTCCCTGGGGCGCTGGTGAAGGCTCTCGCTGTCCTAGAGTTCCCTGGAAAAGGACAGAGGCTGGCTACCTCTTCTTCTCTTCAGGCTCTACACCGTCTTTTCCACCTCAGCCGTACGAGCATTTCTGCGGTAGCCGGTTGTGGGGTGGCATATTCCGCAATGGCCTCACCGGTCAGCATGTCTGAGCAAATTTTAAAGGGTAAAGCTAAAAATGCACTCACGGAACAAAAAAAAAAAAATCCTAACAAGTCATTTAGTCTCATTTTCAGTGCACAAATCTTGTTTCTCTCAAAACAACGGAAAAAATAATCTGTCCATGGAATGAGATAATCACACTTGTTTGGAATGCTAATTGAATGAAAATTGAATTAATCTTGAATTAAGTGTCATTTTCTGGAATACTAGTGAGATAACTAGTGGGCTAATCCCGCTGACCGACTTTTTTCTGTTGGTGGCAGGGGAAAAAAAACAAGATTTAACAAGATATTAATACTCCATATGTGTCTAAATCATTTGGTAAGAAGATGATATTTTTCTGTGCCAGATTTCAAAGACACAGGTAGAATTTCCTCACTGGTGCAGGTGTGAGGTGTTGGCGGCTTCTAAGTTTAGCCTAAAACGCAGCTGTCACTGTCAGTGTCAGAGGCTTCAGAGGGGTGATACATTATCTCATCCTTCTTCAGATTGGCTTCATCAGCTAATGCAGTTAGGGGGGGGAAACACTGTCTGATGAAGGAAATGAGGTTTACCACACCTCTAGTGAAGAAAGCAGCTGCTGTGCCTAACCTGACAGTTTGGGTCCGCTGAGCCTTCGAGCTCTGACGCCTACTCTAAATTTTCTGCTGGCACTCCATGAAGGTGGTGGCGACCATCTAGCCTTTATCTAGGCCACCAGATCCACAGCTGGACCCATCTGGCCTAGCTAGCTCCCCTCTATCTCTCTCTCTCTCTCCATACACACAAACACACTCACACAACATACAGCATACACACACACACACCAGCTGTTGTGGATTACCAAAGCACAAGTATGGGTCTATTTTCTGACTTCTGCCCAGTGTTTGATGGCCTTGCCCTAGGTTTGACCTAAAGCAAAAGTACAGGCTTATACGTTGAGG